>JAHBMJ010000310.1:0-95000 GCA_018398765.1 Chromera velia | reverse complement strand
TTTGGCAATCACAGTCTGTGATCACTGTCATGCTCTCAGCAGTCAAGCAGATTTCTCAAGCCGTCATCGCACTCTCCATCATTCTCCACCATCGCGCTTGGGTTGTTCGACGTTCAGCTGTCTCTTTTTTAGATCGGAAGTTCGGACGCGCCGCCGCGCGCGGTTTGGCCCCGGCCCACGCCGCGCGCGGCCGCGGAGGCCCGCCCCCCGCGGCGCGGCCCCGGCCCCGGCCGTAAATTCCGGCCGTATACGTGCGCACACCTATATATCCGTCATTATCCATCCTGTTTTGTACTCGATTTGGCGTCGTCTTTCCTGGTTCCCTTCCGTGCGTATGTTGTTCTTTGGTGTGTTCTGTTCTTCGGCATTTCTTCGTCATGTGTCGTCGTGCAACGTCATGCTTCCGCTTGAGTATACCACCGCAAAGTTCGTTTTCTCGTATTTCGCTGATCGATTGCTGCGGCCCAATCATATTATCAAGCCGCCCTAGGGTTTTTACGGTACTCTGACTTTCTAGCTCCTAGCGTAACTATGCATGTCGAACTTCACCGGTGTTTTATATTGGGCGGTGAGCTCTGTGATGATATATCTAGCCCATGCATAGAACGGCTCACGCGGCAGATTATGCGCATGCATTTAAGCTTTTATATCGTCGCCTATATTCACATTTTTATTTATAGAGGAGGTCTCGCAGAATACATATAGGATCACGTCTTAACGAGGGTTGGCCCCAATAAGCCGTAGGCCGGTCTATACCTAGGGGGCGGCACTCCAGATGCCCCCCTTGCTTTAGCTATATCTCTTAAAATGTTATAGATGGAATATGAAGAAACGATTAAAACTAACATATGAAGCAGATTTTAGAGCATCATGTTGGGCTAGTTAAAACTTTGTCTTTCAAATGTTGGGCTATGTTTTTATCTTTTCCAGCTCTGTCGCCAAGTTTTGTTGGGCTTAGGGTCTGTTAGGCTATCACACAGTGTTAGGCCTGTTGGGCGGTGCCCAACAGTACAAATGGCCCAAAAGCAGCCCAACATCACTTTAAAGTGCACAACAGACATTGTAGAGCCTTTTAAACTAACTAAAAAGTACGTAATCAAAAAGAACAAAATTAGAGCTCAATCTTGCTTCAATATGAGTTTTATACTGTTTATGAAACGTAAAAAATGGTTATTTGAAAATGAGCCACATTTTTTAGAGGTTAAAGGTCTTAACACCGCCCCTCACTTTCAAACAACGACTTTATACGTTCTATAAAAAGTATGAAGCTCATATTAAAGTAGCATTTAGCTTTAATTTTTGTTGTCTTGATTGTGTGCTTTTTAGTTGGTCTAAAAAGCTCTACAATGTCTGTTATGCACTTTAAAGTGATGTTGGGCTACTGTTGGGTCATTTGTACTGTTAGGCACCGCCCAACAGGCCCAACACAGCCCAACGCCTAAGGGGCCCTTAAAGAGGGGGCACTTCTGAATCAGCTGGTTACACCATGGTTACTGATACTACATACCCCCCCTACAACGTGTGACATGTAACCATCAGTCAAAAGCGGTGCCAATCGATTAGTTACGTTTGGTTACTCATAAAACTGGCTTCAAGATTGTTAAACAATTCAAGTTATTGTCAAAAATGATGAAAAATGATGTGTCATACTCACTTTGCCCCCAAACCCCCCGTAACCGGATAACCCGTAACCTTTTTTGACCCCCCTCAAAAATGAAGTAACCTACCTCAAAAAGCATTCAAACGTATTTTAAACATCATAATGATTTTGAATGTTTTTAAAAGTTGAAAATTTGGTTGGTTACTGAGGTCAAAATGTTTGTAACCGGGTAATCTGTAACCTCTTTGTGTGACAAAGATAAAAAGGGGGTAACCCAAAGTAACCACGTAGCCTACACTTCAAAAACATCAGATTTCGACGTAACTTGACCAGGCAGAGCTTTAGGTTGCCGGACTAGCTCGCAAAAATCTGTTTTTGTTTATATTTTATGTCATTTTGGGCTCAAAATCTACCATAACCTTCCAGAGTGCCCCCCCCTAGCCCAACGCCCAACAAAACTTGGCGACATAACATCGTTCAACTTTGAAGTACCACAATATAGCCCAACATCATGATTGCATAGATATAAACCACCTAATATCAGTCAACATGATGTGTTTTATCTGGTAGTTTTAGCCGTTTGTGTATATCAATTATTTAGGTTCCTATTTAAAATGACCAAAATTGGGGTAGAAATTACACCGTAGAATTTACATATAAGACCAAGTGCAGCCTCCTAGGGTTGATGCGCTTAGGAAAGGCTAAGCTGTGCTTTAGCTTTTTCTTTAGCAACATTGTCCAAACCGGTCGATATGTTTAGGGAAGGCTAAGCTATGCTTTAGCTCTTTTTTTAGCAGTATCGTCCGAAGGGATCCTAGTAGGCGGCTCCCTCCTTCGCCGCCTTTTTAGATTCCCTTGTAGCCCGATTTCCATCCGAGACACCCCTTGCAACAAGTACGGAATAGTCCATCCTCAGAAACCTGAGTTCACTACCCGAGTAGTTGCCCCGGCATTGCTGCGAAGGTGGTCGATTCGAAAAAACGAGAAGCTCATTTATTAATGCAGTGGAAGGGTGCATAAGTGTCCGTTCGATTTCATCGACTGAGTTACCGAGGGTTTCTTCTATTTCTCGTTCTTTTCATTAATCATCGTTGTTCTCTGTTGTTCGTATCTTTTTCTTACTTTTTTTCTAGACTTTTTCTGCTGTGATATATGCGGCGACGACGCGCTTAAACGCCCGGCTCAAGGCTCTGCAAGCACCGCCACGCCTTCCATTTAAGCTTCTATATCGTCGCCTATATTCACATTTTTATTTTTAAAGGGGGTCTCACAGAATATATGTAGGATCACGTCTTACCGAGGGTTGGCCTCGACAAGCCGTAGGCCCGTCGACACGCTTTGGAAAGGCTAAGCTGTGCTTTAGCTCTTTCTTTAGCGGTATCGTCCGAAGGGATCCTAGGCAGCTCCCTGTTTGATATTAAACGGGGCCCCCGATCTGATGGAACAGTGAGTCTACTGCGGAAGAAATATATTATATTTAGAACGTGGTTACTCAGTGGCCAGAAAAAATGTATGACAATCTATTGTATGTACGAAATGAATAATCATGGT
Source organism: Chromera velia (assembly GCA_018398765.1). Classification (NCBI taxonomy): domain Eukaryota; family Chromeraceae; genus Chromera; species Chromera velia. The sequence continues at coordinate 91,849 of JAHBMJ010000310.1, read as the reverse complement.
AGTAAATTTAATTCAATTATACAGAGAGGGCCTCTGCCTTTCCCTACCGGTAAGAGGGGATGAAACGGAATGAAAATATTTGAACGTAGTAAAGGGGATCTATGCTTTTCTCTCTCAACAAGGGGGAATGAATGCAGAGAGGGATCTGTGCCCTTTTCTGTCTGTCAGACGGAACATTAAATGCAGAAAGGGATCTGTGCCCTTTTCTGTCTGCAAGAAGGAATGAATGCAGAGAGTGATTTGTGTCCTTCGCTGTCTGTAAGACGGAATGAATGTAGAGAGAGATCTATGCCCTTTTCTGTCTGTAAGATGGGATATATGAATACAGAGGGGGATCAGATTCTGTGCCCTTTTTTATTTGTAAGATGGAATGAATGCTGAAAAAGATCAGATTCTGCGCTTTTCCCCGCTGCAAGAAGGATAAATACCGAGAGAGCGATCTGTAACCTTCCCTGTCTGTCCTCTGTATATATTTATATAGCATGTATATACAGACACAAATGCAACACACACATATACACATACACATACACACACACATACACACACACACACACACATACACACACACACACACACACATATACACCTATAGCACATATACACACATACATAGACACTCATACACAGACATCATATGGTTTAATACAAGGAGTGATGCATGAGCCCTTGATAATGTCATGAAAGAATGACCTGAGAGAATGACCTGAGAAATCAAGAGAGAGCAACCCGTGCCCTTCTCTTGCCAGCTATAAGAAAAAGATATATTGATATGCGTATATATATATATATATATATATATATATACACACATATATACACACTGAGAGAGCGAGAGATATACATAAATATAGCAATCCATACCTTAAAGTTTCTCTTTTGTCAGAGAGAATGAATATGGAAAGAGGGATCTCTGCCTTTATCTGGAAGATCGATGGAGAAAATGCAATTAGAGGCATCTGAAAAGGCTTCTCTGTCTGCAAGAAAGAAAATATGTACATGTGTATATGGATGCAGTAATATATGAACACATACAGAGGGAGAAGAAGAAACAGAAAGAAAACTATGTGAATGAATGCAGCATCTAAGAGAGATCTAAGAGAGGCATCTGTGCCTGTAATATGCCTTTAATTGAATTTTTTACCCGTGAAGCAATAAATGTAAACAGAGGGGTATCTACCCATCAGTGTCCGTCTTTGATGATGTATGGAGAGAGATCTTTGCTCTTCCCTGTCTGCAAGAAGGAATGAATGCAGAGCGGTACAGAGATAGGGATTTGTGCGTTTCTCTCTGCGAGGCGGAATGGATCTGAGAATAAATGTAGAGAAGGATCTTTCTTCTCCTATTTGTAAGAGGGAATGAATGCAGAGAGAGAGATCTGTGCCCTTCGCTGTCTGCTAGAAGGGATGAATGGAGAGAAGGAGCTTTGCTCTCACTGTCTGCGATGCCGACTAAATCTGAGAATGGATGGTACAGTAGAGAGGGATCTCCGCCCTTTCCTATCTGCAAGAAGGAATGAAAGCAGAGAGAGATCTAATATGCCCTTTCTCTCGGCAGGAATGTCATTGAAGGAATGAATGCAAAGCGATGTTAAAGAGCGATATAGTGAAGAGGATCTGTGCTCGTCACTGTCTGAGAAGTGGAAAACATCTGAGAATGGATGTAGAGAGGGATCTCTGCCCTCTTCTATCTGCAAGGAGGAATGAATGCAGAGAAAGAGATCTGTGCCCTTCGCTGTCTAGAGCTGCAAGAAGGGATAGATGCAGAGAGAGACTTTTGCTCTCACTGTCTGTGAGGCAGACTGAATCTTAGAATAGATGTAGAGAGGGATCTCTGCCCTTTCCTATCTGTAAGAAAGAATAAAAGCAGAGAGGGATCTAAGATGCCCTTTCTGTCCGTAGGTCATGGAATGAAAGAATGAATGCAGAGCGATGTAGCGAGGGGGATCTATGCGTTTCACTGTCTGGGAAGTGGAATGCATCTGGGAATCATGGATACAGAGAGGGATCTCTGCCCTCTCCTATCTGCAAGGAGCAATGAATGCAGAGAAAGGGATCTGTGCCCTTCGCTGTCTAGAGCTGCAAGAAGGAATGAATGCAGACTGAGGGATCTGTGTCCTTTGCTGTTTATGAGAAGACATGAATGCAGAGAGGGACTTTTAATCTCGCTGTCTGCGACGTGAACAGAATTTGAGAATGGATGCAGAGAGGAACCTCTACCCTCTCTTATCTGTAAGAAGGATGCAAGAAGGAATGAATGCAGAAAAAGGGATCTGTGCCCTTCGCTGTAACAGTCTGCAAGAAAAAATAAATCCGAGAGTGAATGCAGAGAGCAATCTCTACCCTGTCTTATCTACAAGAAGGAATGAATGCAGCGTATACCGGGGGTAAGTGGGGTGCTTTTTGTCCCCCTAAAGCGGCGCATAATCACCAATTTCCGTAAAAAACTCGTTCTCATAATCGGTAAGGAGTTAGAAGCTGAAACTTTGTGTAAAAAGACGTTGTAACAATAGAAAAAGAACTATGAAATAGATTTTTTATATCATTTCTAGAAACATAGGCTACCATACATTTTTTTTTTATTTTTAGGCCATTTTTTAACGGGTTCCTAATAGTAAAAAAAACGGTATAAAACTCACGAATTTTGTATAGAAGCCTATGTTTCTAGAAATGATATAAAAAATTTGTTCCATAGTTTTTTTTCTATTGTTATAACGTCTTCTTACACAAAGTTTCAGCTTCTAATTCTTTACCAATTATGAGAACGAGTTTTTTGCGGAAAAGTGCCGGTCTCCTATGCAGAGGGGGGGGCAAAAAGCACCCCACTTACCCCCGGTATGCGAGAGAGAAGGATCTGTATGTTTCTTTGTCTACAAGAATAATATAAATAATTAAGGAATGAGTGCAGAGAAATAAAGAGAGAGAGAGAGAGAGAGAGAGAGAGAGAAAGAGAGAGAGAATCAGATCTGTATCTGTACCTGTCTGCAAGCCAGAATGCATACAAAAGGACGTAGAAGGATGGATCTATGCCCTTCGGAATTATTTCTATCCGTAAGAAGGAGTGGATGCAGAGGAATGGATCCTTGCCCTTCGCTGTCTGCAAGGAGGAGTGACTGCAGGGGGAGGCATCTGTGCCCTTTGCTGTGTGCAAGGGAGGCATGAATGCTGAGAGAGGGATCCGTGTTCTCTTTAATTGTCTGTAAGAAGGAATACAGAGGGATCTTTGCCCTTGTCTGGCTGCCACCAAGCAGGAATGTTGAGAGAGATCTTTGCCTTTCACTTGCATGTGCAGGAAGGGAAGAATGCGGAGGGTGGACCTGTGTCTGCAAGCAAGATCGAAGGAATGCAGAGAGGGATCTTTGCCCTTCACTGTGTGAAAGAAAAAAGGAATGCAGAGGAATAGATCTGTGTCTGCAGGGAGGAATGAATACAGAGAGGGGGGTCTTTTCCCTTTGCTGTCCGTGAACGTTAGACTATGCGAAGAAATGCTAGAAGACTAGCTAGAAGAAATCAGTGAAGAGAGGGATCTTTGCCCTTGTCTGGCTGTAAACAAGAAGGAATGCAGAGAGGGATCTCTACCCTCATCTGGCTGTAAGTAAGAAGGAATGCAGAGGGATAGATCTGTGTCTGCAAGGAGGAATGAATACAGAGAGGGGGGTCGTTTCCCGTTGCTGTCTGCGAACGTCTGCGAAAAGATGAGTAAGAGAGGGATCTTTGCCCTCATCTGGCTATAAGCAAGAAGGAATGCAGAAGGATAGGTCTGTGTCTGCAAGGAGGAATGAACGCAGAGAGGGGGATCTTTTTATATCTTTTCCCTTTGCTGTCTGCGAACGAATAAGTGCAGAAAGGGGGGTCTGTTTCCTTTGCTGTCTGTGAATGTCTGGCAGTGCAAAAGAATGAGTGTAGAGAGGGGGATCTTTTCCCTTTGCCGTCTGAGGAGGAATAAATACAGAGGGAGGGATCTTTGCGCTCCGCTGTCTGCAAAAAGCAATGAATGCGGATTAAGATGGGGATGTGTGGTGATGCAAGGATCTACAGATGATCCTAATGGGGGTGTGAGGATCTACAGACGATCCGAATAAAGGTGTGAGGATGTGTGGACGATCCAAAGGTGCCAAGAACTATAGATGATCTGAAAGGATGAAAGTACGTTTTCGCGATGAGCGAGGGTGATGATGTTGCTTCGTTTCAAGAAGCGAAATTGTGTCACTGAATGCTGCCTCGTTTCGAGGAGTGAAGGTCCACTGAGGGGCAGAATAAATTTTTCTGCGCGGCTGACAGTGTGCGAATTTTCGTCTGTCTTTCGTGGCTGACCTGAGTCAATCTGGCAGCCGTCAGCGTGTGAGCACGACGCTCTGTTGCAGGCAGCATAAGGAAGTCTAGCTTAGACCCAGAGTCAGAGTGCAGCTGAAGTCTTCAGTTGGGTGGCAAGTCTTGCCGTTAACTGCGTTTCGTAGACAGTTCAAGCAGCGGTTCGCCGGAGGGGCACGTCTCGTGCTCTAATAATGTGAATGCTGCCTCGTTTCGAGGAGCGATGGTGTGAATGCTGCCTCGTTTCGAGGAGTGAAGGTGTGAATGCTGCCTCATTTCGAGGGGCGATGGTTTCAATGCTGCCTCGGTCCGAGGAGCTGAATTGAAAGAGACATGAGTATGAACGACAATCGACCTCCGTCCTTCATTTTTCGAAGGAGGTTGGCTGATGGGTACTCAACGAGCCGGAAGAACGAAACAGACGCTTCCGCATGAGGGGGTGTCCGTTCGATTTCACCGACTGAGTTACCGAGGGTTTCTTCCATTTCTCGTTCTTTTCATCAATCATCGTTGTTCTCTGTTGTTCGTATCTTTTATGTATCTTTTTCTTACTTTTTCTGTCGTGATACATGCGGCGACGACGCGCTTAAACGCCCGGCTCAAGGCTCTGCATGCAAGCGCCGCCACGCCTTCCATGCATGCATCTTCGCATCATTGCAACACGTGCATCATTGCATGCAGCATATGCATGGGCCTTTAAATTCGCAACATCCATCATGCATGGCAGAAATTTAACCTCAGGGCGATGCAATGAGGTAGACATGAGGTCAACGTATATATATACTTCTGTGCGCCTATATATTAAGGCAGCTTCTTCTTCAGGACCCTCCGCTTTACAAACCTGGAGAGGACGTTATCAAAAGAATCTCGCCATACATGCATGTGACGCACCTGCGTAGCACAAGACGTATATATACATTCAAGACCCGTTGTTGAACCCCGAATGAAGGGCAGGAATATGTAGTATACTTGACCGAGTCTGAACGTCGAGTTCAGTAGAACGAATGATCCGTGCAGGAACTGTGGTGAGTAGAGGGCGTCGTCCTGCTCATTCTCTTTCCAGACGATGCTGTGAACACAGGAGTTGTCCCAACGCAACTCTTCGTGTGTATCATGGCTTACAGTTGTACAAGCAAGATGCGAAAGCGTTTTCCACCAGGATTCCCGGTGCTGCACCACGAAGCTTCGATGGGAGGAGCACCAGCAATGGCCCCCTTCGCTCACTGCATGCCCTTGAAAGCCGTCCGTTTCGTCTTGTTTCATGGAGCCCTGCAGCTACCGTCAATCAGACGACGGGCAGTCTTGCAGATGAAGCACGCCAACCTTTTGCAAGCATTGGGGGTCAGAGTAATGACCAAGCAGATGTGGTTGTCCCTGACGCTTCCCTCCAAAGAGTCGTGCTCAGAGAAGACAGAAAGGGGCTAGATTCGTACAATGTTTCCACAAGAACATCAATCGTCGGGAAAGCCCGTTGTCCGGCGAAAATCCAGACAAAAATCGGAATTGAATCGACCGGCAGAACTCTTACTGCTTACGAAAGGTATGCAGTGGAGAGGAGAGCCACTCAGCTGCTTCGCAGCAGCTTCAATGCGGTGAGCAACTTCAAAGGACTTGAAGAGGCGACTGTCCCTCTTCCCCCATACGCAAAGGCTGATCTTGCAGTCCGTCCCGTCGGATGCCCCGAAGATCTGTGGCTTCCTGTACAGGTCAAGTCACGGTCTCGCCTGGTGCGAGAACGCATTTCATTAACAGCCATCTTTAGGGATGTTTGTGGCTACGAGCGAATGCCGGTGGTCTGTATTGCTTTAAATGAAGGACTACCAGAACCGCCGATGGTCTGGCAGTTCTCCGGTGATGACCTGAACAAATTCAAGGGCGGGGGTAATTTAAGAATCACAGAGGGTGGGAAGCATGACACGCGAAAAACTCGCTGCAGTTTTGAGCGCAATTGTGCTCATCACAACATTGGAGAGCGTTTGCATGAAATTTGGAGCACGGCACGGACCGGAACAACTTCATACAAACTGCAGAGTATGGACACACTTAGGTCTCAATTGAGCCCGAACCACCTTGCGGAACAGGTGATGCTTCAGAAATGTGAGAATCTCTTAACAAATGTTCCAGGTGGGGTAAAAACCCGACTTGCTCCGTGCCCGACACTCGCATGGGACATCGAGCTCCATCTTTTGGAAGGTCCGCAGACAGGATGGCAGAGGGTGCAGTTGAAGAGCAGTTATTGGGTAGCTCGAAAACGACTTGGCTTTGTGCACTGCCGGAAAAGTGTCAATGCAAAGTTTAAGCCATATGATGAAGGGGACTTTGATTTTCTTCTTATAAGCGCCCCGCAGAACGCCCGAAAGGCGATTCGCTCTTCCAGTGTCACTTCCGGGCAAAAAGCTTGGGAAGATCTGTGGCGGTATTTCTATCTGATTCCACAGAGTGCACTTGCAGAGGCAGGGGTTTTGTCTGCAGTACAAGAAGGACAAAGACGCCCAGGCGTCACAGTCTTAGGCCTTGATTTTGCTACACCTCCGGCTGCATCGCAAAGAACACGGGCATTTCGTCTCCTTCAGTGGAGGCTAGATTCTTCGGATTCGCATGCTTCCGGGAAACAAATTCAAAATATAGTACAAACTCACTCAAGTTCATGTCCCTTGCACATGTAGTTACACATATTAATTCACAGTATCAGAATCACCAGAAGAATCACTTAGAAAATCACACATCATCATACCATGCAATGCAAAACGTATGTGATTTCCAATTGACAAATTGGATTTCCAATAATATATGAATCCAATTTATTCCAATCGGAAATCCAAATTTCCAACTGTATTTTTTTGAAGCTATAAATGTTTATACAAAGCTAATTAGAATTCAGACTTAACATCTTTGAGTTTTAGAATGTTTATACACAATAATGCATAAAAATACAGCTTTGTGTACTAATTTTTTGATTTAAAAAAAATATTTTTAAATTGTTCCGAATTAGAATTTTTGGATTTTAAATTCCTAATTGGGCCTCTAGTGGCACCTACTAGTACGCTGCCAATCTATAGGCGTTTGACGAACAGGTCTATTGTGTAGATACATCAAAGGAGATCTTTTCCTATCAGGTGATGTACCAATTCACCTAAAACCAAAAATCTTGCGTGTCTTTCATTTGTTGTCTCTATCGCCCACCCCAATTGAACTTGATGTCTGACATAAGAACCACGCGATCAACCACATACCGAGCAAAGAGAACCATTGATTTCTTATTAAAAAACACATATTTTGAATGAAGGTTCTCACTGTATGAAGGATATGCATCCTCCCCAAACGCTTGCAATTCTTCAATGAGACACATTTTCTCGCGTAGGACGCCTGCCCAGGAATTTCTCAATGCAGAAGGAGCGGAATCAGACAGTTTTAGGGTAAAAAGAAGAGAAAGAACCCCCCACATGGTCTTCTTTTCTTCCTGTAGGTACGACCTCGACAGTGTGTACACGAATTTTATGTTTCTCAAGTCGCCGTCGCCTGTGAAATTGGCTGCCCTCTGCACTATTCCCGCACTCAGCCCCCAACTTTGAAAGTTTGTCCCCACGACAGAGACCTTAGCCGCCTCTGTGTTCACCTCCATACAGGGTATTGCAAGAAAGCAAAGTTTAACGGGGTGGGGCATGTGAGAGTGAAGTACGTGGAGGGAGAGCCCCCAAAAAAGGAGTTCACGGTCAAACCAGACACGCCGTTCAAAGAGGTGGCTAAGTATGTGACCATTCAGAAAGTCTACTTCTTTCTCACCTGTCTCGAATCGGTTCTCCAAAGAGATGGTAAGTTCTTGCTGTCCCTCCTCCATGAACGATCATACGCATACGTTTTTTTGGTTGAATTTTACTGGGGGGGGCCGCAAAGTTAGCATAGAAGGAGGTTTTGACCATGATCGAGCATGGCAAAGCGACAGAAGGTCATCAGGGAGATGAGGGAGGAGAACTTCATCTCTCCTCTGTTGGTGTCTCCTTTCACAGAGCCCAAATATTTCACCAAGGACTGCTTCGGTCGTATGGGTATTATTCTGGAGAAGCAACTTGTTTCTCAGGCTTAAGAGGGGGGGGAAAAAGAAAGTGAGGAAGAAGAGGTGGCCCAGGAAGAAGAGGAGGGGGAGGTTTCATTCAGTTTATGAAATTCACTCTGATCTTTTCCTTCATGTTTATTTGAATCTGGGTCAGCTGTCTAACTCGATTCTTTCAGCTGAAGAATAGTGGAATAGTAGAATGGTGAGTGAGCGGAATAGTGGAATAGTGCATTGTTTCACCTATTCTTTAAATGTAGATATCATTGTGGAATAGTGGAATAGTTGAATAGTAGAATATTCTAACTATTCTAATATATTCTATATTATGGAATAGCCTATTCTAACTATTCCTATAGTCAGGGCTAGTACTATTAAACTATTCCACTATTAATTCTATCTTCATTTCCACCCATAGACGAATTTAATTCACTTGAATTCAATAATATATTTCAATGAATTAAATAATACAACTTCTAACTGTGACATAATTTCAATGTTTGATAATTCATCTCTTAAACGTTTTATCTAGTGTTTTATAATCCACTGAGTCGGCACTGGCATAGTTTACTAGTAGCTAGGCGACGCACAATGGTAAAAAAAAAAAAAAGAATAGACATGTCGAGATTTTTTTTTTCTTTTTTTTTTTTTTTAGTCTAGTGGTCAAAGGTCCAAACAAACTTAGCAAAGGTAGGTTTTGTAGTTAGATGTGTTTTTGTTATATGTTTGGCACTTCCAATAAAATAATAGAAAAAAAAATAAAAAAGATTAGGCTTCTCCAGATTTTTTTTTTCTTTTTTTTTATCACTGTGCGTCGCCTAGACTAGTAGAGAATTGTTGTGAGACAAAAACAGAAATTAAAGGTCCCTGCCAGTGTCTCTTAAAATAAATTCTTGAATCTTCTTTGTCGGGTAATACGGCAACCTGCCCTGCCAGTGTTTCTATAGGCTGCCCTTTGTCATTTGGTTATGACAGCAGCCGTGTCAAATCAATCGATCGGCAGGATCATCTATTGACCCCTTTCACATCAATTCTGGCGCTATCATCAAATTCCGTTCACATCTGTCCGTATCGTTTCGACTTGATCGCCCCCGGCAAGTGCTCCAACATGTACCGCCTGGAGACTTCAAACATGCAAAGCGTCCGACTGGATCCCGCCGCTTCAAATGCAGATGTAACTCGAGACAGCACTGCGTCGTGGGGCCCTTGCGTCTCTGTTTCTGTTTGGTCTGAGGGCTGGTCCTTTCTGCTTCTCTTGGAGACTGGAGCCGACTCCCCCAGACCCCAAACCGGATCATCATCTCCCTCCTCCTCTTCCACCTCTTCCTCACTCTCCGCAGATTGCCCACGGTCTGCTGAGCGATCCCAGACAACGAAAGGGGGCACACGGGTGACCCTCTCTCTCCCGCTGGTGTCTGAGAAAGCGAAAACACCGGCAGGAAGCAACCGAACTGCTAACGTCAGGTTTGCATCCGGACTGAAAGGCTGCGTACGGACTCGGTAAAAGAGCAGAGGCGACGATGCCGCCACGTTTTTTCCTTTATCCTCCGTACCCCCCTTCTTCTTTCCCTTCCCTGAGGAGGCCGCAACAACAGCCACTGCAGCAGTCTGCGAGACGACTAGAAGAACGTCTGCAGACAGGAGACCGACCTCCATCGGCACCTCCAGAGGAGGAATCGAACCCCGTGGGAGCTGCACACACGCACACACATAAACAACAGAAAAGAGAGAAAGCGCAAACTTGCGGCCGCCAAGCTTGCACGTAGAAATTCCTTACGAGTAAGGAAAGGAGGGAGTAAGTAGACGACCGTGATTCAGCTTCCCAGACTGCATTTCGAAGAGCAGCGCTGTACAAAAAAAAAGATTTTCCCGCCACACCGCCGCCACACACAGAAAAAGAAAGAGAGAGAGAGAGAGAGAGAGAGAGAGAAGGAGAAAGAAAGAAAGGAATCGCAAAGGAGTAGCGTGGAAAAGAAGCAAGAACGGAAACGAACCCAGAAAAAAAAGAGGCTCAAACAAGTCCTGAGAGGAGACTCGACTCACCGCTGCAAACGGCTGCTTGGCTCTGGACGACGACGCACTCGTCTGCGTTGCCGTCCCCCCTCCATCCTCTCCCCGGACCTCCCCTCCACGTCCTCTCTTCCCACTCAGTCTCTTGATGCTTTCAAGAAGTCCCCCTCCTCCCTCTTCTGTCTCCCCTTCCAACCCACCAGCAAATTTCTTCTCAAAGCTCCCTTTCTTCAAATCAAAAACGTAGAACAAGCCTTCAGAAGACACAACAGCTGCTCTTCGACCTGCATAAGTTCACACACACACACCCACACACACACACACAGACAGAAAGAGAGAGAGAGAGAGCGAGCGCAGAAGGGAGGAAACATGATCGAAAAACATGCTGCGGGAGCGAAAAGAAAAAATATGGAACGAAGAAAAACGCGACCAAAAGACACTCCTGCTGAAAAGGGAAGAACATCGAGAGCTGCCTAATCGAAAATTTGAATGCCTTTCTACAAAGAGACGCGGAGAACGACACTCGGAAAAAGGGAGGAAAGGTCGGGACGAACCCGCTTGCGATCAGGTCTGAACATGCTCAAACTGTGGCAACAGCGTCTGAGTCGATGCCAGGAAACACCCTTACTTTATTCACAGGCAGCCGTACCCAGAAAAGAAACTATGGAAGCCACAGCTGTACATACAGATGCCTGCTCACCGTCTTTATCGAGCGTTGCACACGCGATCTTTCCGTCTCCTTTCTCCCCCAAGGGCATGCGGGGGAGTTCCAATTGGACGCCCCATCTTCCCTCTTCCTCCTCTCCCATCTCCTCCGTCTCCTCTTTGAACCCATACGCTCTGACTCCTCCCCCCGCTTCCAGGGCGAGGACGGTGCGCCTGTCCCCCGAGAGCACCAGCAGGTCCACAGGGGAAGAGTGGTCGTCGAAGGACTCCAAAAGACTCAGTGCTCCTTTCGCCTTTCTGCAAGAAGAAGAAAACCACACAATTTTATGTCTACACAACACACACAGACAGTCCAAGCACTGCTGTACACACGTGCACAAGGGAGCTTTTGAGAAAGAACCGACCAGCAGACTGACAGATGGAAGGACCAGCAAAGAAAAGAGCAAAACAGAAGAAAGGAAGCGGCCACTTCATTGACAGGATCCCGTCCCCTCCCCGCTTCCAATCCACTGACCCCTTTCCTGGCTTTGTGTCTGCCTCGAGCTGTGTCTTGAAGAACGCGACAGAGTACAGAGAGGCCCCCTGCCGGCCCCTGCGTCTACACCCAACCACCAGTACGTCCTTGGAGACGAACTTCACGCTGCAACCACAGAAAGAAAAGGTGAATCAATCAGCTCAGCTCAGATTCAGCATTCTCTCCGTCTACTGCTCTATGGAGGCGTCTTTACTGTCATTTCGAAGGGACCTCATGTGACCCACACGCTTATGGCACACCTCCCAAAGGCGTACAGAAAACAACCGGCACAAGCCTAGATGAAGTCGCTGCAATCAAAAAACCGACCAAGCTGAAGGAAAAGGAGGCGCTGGAGAGCAGGAAAAGGGCATCGCGGGAGGCAAGAAGGAATAAACAAAAGAGTTCCCACACAATCACACCATTAAAAACAGACGCCCCAACCTACCTGTAAAATTCCAGAAAGCCCCGGGATCCCATCGACACCGAAAGGTTTCCCTTCCCTGCCCCCCTCTCATCTGCTTCCTTTTTCAGCTCCACCTCCTCTAAGTCAAGGGAAAACAGACGGAGCCCTCCGCCCGCCTCTGAGATTCCATTCACAATTCCGTCCGGAGACAGAACCACAGCCACAGCGGTGCCCTCCGGAGAGAGGGAGGCACCTCTCAGACCTCCGTGCTCTTCCAGGAGGAGCTCGCAAAGCTGCACAGGGACGGAACAAGAGGGGCCTTCAGCGATCGCGTCGTCCTCTCGCGCCCTTCTACTCCTCTTCCCGCCTCGTCCTGCCTCCCTTCCGTTCCGCTTCTCTGCCCTTTTTTGGAGTGCCGTTGCAACACGTCCTTTGATTCCTTCGGCAGACTTCGGCGGCTGCTCAGAGGAGCGCACACAGACGGAGGGAAGATGCAGAAAGAACCACTGACTCGCTGGTTTCTTGGGTATGGATGAACAGATGAGATGACGTAGGAGAATGAAGGAAGGGGGGCGAAGGAAGAGTGGTTTTCGCTTTTCCTGCCGCGGAAGATAAGCATCTCAAGAGTGTTGCTACACCACAAAAAAGGTTGCGAAAGGCAAAAGGAAAGGAAAGGAAAGGGGAAAAAAGGAGCGGAAAGACCCAACCATTCTGCTGCAAGCCTTCCATTGGTCCCGTTCCCTTCTCTCAGAAGAAGAAGAAGAAGAAGAAGAAGAAGGAAGAAGAAGAAGAAGAAGAAGAAGAAGAAGAACGAAACATGGAAAATCCTGATACTCACGTAGGCTCTTGAAATGCCTCTTATCTTATGCTCGTTGTACCGCGTGATGGCTACTTCTTTGCAAGACCCGCTAGCAGACAGACTGACTGACAGACCTGCATGTACCAGAGGTGAAACGAAGTCGGCCGAGTGGTCAGCAACAAACGTTCGGGTACGCAAGTCTGCAAAGAAAAAAGGAAGCAAAGATGTAACACGCATGTGCATGCACCGAGAGAGCCTCTACCTTGACAAGGTGGATAAGAAAAGCCATGTCTCGTCTGCTTGACGGAGGCCTCATCCAAAGCGAACACCAACCCGCAAGCTTCCTTCCTTCTTTCCCCTGTGTCACTTGAACAAATCGACAGAGGACCAGACGAGGAAGGACCGGAGTTACCCCAGGAAGGAAAGAACCAGTTGCTCGATCAAAAAGCCATTCATTCGACAGATATACTTCCAAACCCGGTCAGCTTCCTTCTCCACGTTCACTCTCTTTCTCATTTCCTGAGTCCTTCTCTCCGGCAGAGACAAGACCTTGTCCTTTGCCCCGCAGCATCGCATTGCTCCTCTCTCCCCGCCCTTCCCCGTTCCTCTCGTTACCTCCCAAGCTTCTACCCGTCCTCTTCTCTCTCCCGCCCACCTCCAGAGAGTCTCCGAGAACAGAGGGGGGCAGCATCAGAGAGATGGGCTTCCACCCGAATCCCTGAAGCGGTCGGTCATCAACCAAACAAAGAAAGGAGACGGAGAAGGAGAAGGTGAGGTAAAAGATACCGCGCAGCAGAGAAGGGAGATGGACTCAATAAGTACAGCGGGGCACACTGATGTGATGAAGGGCTCCCTCCAGACAGAATGGCCTTCCTTCCTTTCTTCCTTCCTTTCTTCCTTGCGTTGTTTCCTCAAAGCAAGTCAAGAAGGGGTAGAAGGAAGGAAGAAGCACCCTGAAACATGCTTGCACAGACTGCGCAAAGGTTGTCAAAGAAAGCAAGAAAGACGCACAAGCATGCGCGCGGACACACACGAAGAGAGAGCCAACCAGCGAGCGAGCGAGAGAGAGAGAGAGAGAGAGCGAACCAGCGAGAGAGAGAGACAGAGAGAGAGAGACCTGCGAGGTCACTTTGAAGCTCATCAGCTTTCCCTCTGTCCCCCCCGCCATGCAGAATTTGTCTGTCGCCGCCACCGAATTCAGCTCATGGGCAGAGGGAATGGTCTTACGGGAGAGGATCACAAAGCCCTGAGAAGAAGGGGAGGGAGAGAGGGAGAGAGGAAAAAGCAGGAAGCAAAAGAATAAAATTACAAAGACGCGAGTCACACTTCAAAAAAGGCACTCTATCTAAAATCAGGGTGTGATGCTCCAACCGTTCCATTCTAAAAGGAAGAGCCCTAAGAAACAAACAAGCAGTCAATCAAGTACGCAGAGGATCAGGACGATCACACGACACACTCACACTCGCATTCCACCCTCAGATAGAGCTTTCATCACAACAATGCCTGCCCTCCTGCCCCACTGACCTCGTTAGGGTTCCCTGTCGCGTCGACAAACGACAACACGCTCAGCCTGCCATCGGCTCCTGATGAGTATATTCTCATTTGCAGTGGTTTTGGGTTTGGGCCTACCCCCATTGATTTCCAATTTCCATCCGAGGCTCCCGTGTCTTCCTCGTCCTCGAAGGACTCACTGAAAACACTTTGCAGACACAAAACGTCCGCGCGGTGCGTCTGCAGTGGCAGACAGGGCAGGACGCAAACGGGGCAGCCGAAGCGTGTGAAGAGTCCCACACTAACAAAACATTTCTGACGTGCACCATATTGTGATTTTCCAGTCACCATGTGGAAGAAAAATGACACGTAGAAGGAAATTAAGCGGAAATGGACAAGAAGGGAAATGTAGGGTCTCTCTCAGAAGACAAAAAACGAATCTCCTTCCTTCTGTCCTGTCTTCCTTCTTTAGTCTTCATTTTTCTGGTCGTTGCCTTGCCGTGTGCGTCATCAGGTGGTCCCTTTGGCAGTGGGACGAGTCAATCTTCAGAGGCGTCTGCCTGGGGCGACAATCAGGTCATCATTGACAACGGCAGCCTCCCTCTCTTTTGGTTTTGGGGTCGATTTTTTCGTTCTCTTAGATGCAATTTCATTGTAGGTGTGTCTTCGTTCTTCTCTGCCTTCCCGCATGGACAGAATGCCGAAAGACGAAAAAGAAAAACCAAAGACAGACTCTATCGCCTGTTCTTTTCCTTTTTCGCTTTCTTCATTCTATTCTCTTTTTTTTCTTCTTCTTCTTTTGGCGCGCTTTCTCGGTCGAAGGAAACCAGAGCACCAGGCCTTGAGCGCAGACTGCGGCACTTCTTTGCCCACAGACAGTCAAACAGACAGACTGGGAAAAAAAAAAAAAAGAAAGAAAGAAAGGAAAAGAGAGAGAGAGAGAGAGAGAGAGAGAGAGAGAAAGAAAGAGACAGAAACGAGGGGGAAACAAGACCTGCCTGAGGAAAGTTCTGGAGGAGAGTGTTGGTCCGCAGATCCCAAATCGAAATCGTCCCACTGGAGTCGCCAGAGGCCACCCAGTCAAGCGGTCTGCACAGACAGACAGACAGACAGACAGACAGAGAACGAGAGAGAGAGAGCAGCGAAGAGAGAACACCTCATAGATGCTTCCAAAACTTCAGAGAAGGTCCAACAGCTCAAAGGGAGCAGAGAGAACCAGAAAAATGTCCCTCCTACTTGATTCTCACAGATATCCCCACTCAGACTGAGCAATGTCGGGGCACAGAGGGCGAAAGAATCGAAAAAAAACGCACGAGGATACGCATCCACACACACAAAAAAGCAAAAGAGAAAAGAAGCGGCGGGTGAGCGGGGGGGAAGATCGAAAGCGAGAGTGAAATGCAACAATGAGAGAGAGAGATTGATGAGTTTTCAAAAGGCCCTCCACGTCAACAAAGGGCATGCAGACAGAGAGGAGAAAAGACTTCCTTCGTCTCGAAACTGACGAAAGACTGCACACCGCCCAGATGACCAAGTCGCCTTCTCCTTCTTCTGCCTCTCGATCGCCAGGCCCCCTCGGTCCTGCTCCGGGGGGTACTAGTCAGTTAGTCAATCAGACATCCAGTGAGGACAAGCGGCAAGCAAAAAGAAAAAGAATGGGCTCATCGAAACTGTCTTCCACACTCAAAAACTGTTCTGCGAATGCCAAAGTGGCCAGACCATGCAGAAAGAAGCACAGGGTCATCTAGAACAGGACAGAGGAGTCAATGCGAGCGACTGAGAATCGGACAACGCGCAGAAATCCTGCTATAAAGAAAAGGCGGCAAAAAAGCTCAGACGAAAAGGTCGCCCCGCCCACCAAAACGGAAGGAAGCACATCCAACGAACGAACCAACCTTCCTGTTGCTGTCTCTGAGGCCCGTGTCCGAAGATCTGTTGTGTCGTCTGCCCGCTCTTCCCTTCAGTCAATCTTACCAGACGACCCTGAGTAGACCCGGCCACGATGGTTGCCTCTCCGTGAAAGCAGAGGCTTACCAACCGGGCTGAGGCGAACACACACACACACACACACACGCGCGCGCGCGCGCGCGCACGCGCGCACACAGAGAGAGAGAGAGAATGAGAGAGGAATGGCATCGATGAGACGCGGCAAAGAGAAGACTGCGACGAAACGAGAACGAGCAAGGAGGGGGAACTAAAGGGAGAGAGGATGCAAAGCCCAGCGAAGCAAAAGCCGGTTCTAAAAGGGTCTTTCCTGGAGAAAAAGGGCGCGTCTGGAAACAGCAAGAGGAAAAAGGGGCGCAGAGAAAGTCGAAGGAAATGAAATGAAGGGCAAGAAGACACACAGTAAATACACCCACGCGCCAAACATGGAGACTCAGTGGACGAGTTGGCACAATAAGAGAAACAGAAAAGGACACAAAAGTAGACAGACAGACTAACAGGTATGTTTTCTGGCATTCCCCCCCCTGGTGGGGTCCAACACCAAGTCCGAGTCTCCCTCACCGTCGTCTCCGTCCCCCCCCGTCCTTTTCAAGTAACGGACAGTGCCGTCCTCACAAGCCAGCGCAAGAGACTTGCCAGAGGGACTGATAACTCCTGAGTACACAGTTCCTCCCGGACACTTGTAGAGGCCCTGTAAACAGGGGTAGAGAGGCAAAGACAAATGAGGCGCCTTGCAAGCCATCACAAAGAGACAGTGGCTGCTCGGAATCGGAGGAAGAACTGTCCTGTCTTCTTCAGAGATCAAAGAAGAAATGTGTCTAAAAAGGGAGAACAGAAAGACTGGACGATACCCTCTGGCTGGGGAGAACAGAAAGACTGGACGATACCCTCTGGCTGCCTCGGCCCTGCTCACGAACCTTTTTCGAAAGCGCCCTGAGGTCCCAATGGGCAACCTCTCCATCCAAACCTGAAATGGGGGAGGGAGGGAGGGAGGCCCTTGTTCTACCGCATTTGTGCCACATGCACAGTCTGGCAGATTTGTAAGGGATAAAAAGGCGAGGAAGGAGACGGGAAGGGAAGTTGAGGAGACGGAGACTGCACTGACTGATGGAGAAGAGTGCGTATCCCTCCAGAGAGAAATTGGGGTCTTTGCCCTTCCGAAGAGGATCCTCTGCCCAGAGAAGGCTTCTCCGTGTGCTCTCTGAATGGGCCCTGATTGTCTGCGTGCATGGTGTTTTCACATGCACAAAGGGCACGTGCACATTAGTTCAACAAGCGAATCAAATTTCATGGCCGATGCCATCACATCCAAACCTCCAGGCAAAAGAAGATGAAATGCAGACTCAATAGGGTGTCCAATGGACTTCAAGGTGAAAGTACACAAGGGGTGAAAAAATCAGAACAGGCACAGGCGACAAGCGAAACAGCGAAAACGGATCAGGTAAGCACTCGACTCTGCAGATGAACAGACAGACCTGGAAATGATGTCCCTTGCTGCCAGAGTAGATCTCAATATCCCCATTGCCTCTCGCAAGAGCCAGCCATTTCCGGTCCGGACTATAGGCAAGGCACTCGATCGCCTCAGGGGACCACTCGTGAAACCGACAACGGAATGCGTGCATCAGGTTGTCGCGTTAAAGACAAAAAAAACACAGAAGGCAGCGAGCACAAAAATGGAAACGGACACCAGAGAGCACGCTTACGCGATTCCCTTGAGGAGAGACGGCAGAGGACCAGACTGACGGGCGTCTTTAAATTTCAGAGCCACGCACGAGCAGGATCTGCTGACGGAGACGTCAAGTAGTGGGATGTCTTCGTCGAGGTTTACAATTGTGCAAACGGTGTATCGACGGGCGTGCAATAGTGCTCCTGTACTTGGCTCACTCCTCTGCGGCAGCAGTAGAGCGTACAACATCGTACCACCATGCAGGCTTTCTATCCACACTAGCCACACTATCCCAAGTTCCCGATCAGAGGGATGGTCATGGATGGTCCAACGAGCTTAGCGTCGAGCTATACAGCTGCATGAAGAGCTGAGTGCGGCGCCGCCCCCGGCCTGCCTCTCCGGGCCGCGCGGCGCCGCGGCCGCTGGCGCTTCCACTATATAAGAATTCGCGCCGCCGCACTTCAGGCCATGCATATGCAGTCGATCCGCAAAAATCACCCATATGTACGTGCAATCCGATCAGAAGGATTCCAGGTCAGACAGTCTGAGAACATCTGAGAACGTCTGAGACTCTCAACAACATCTGTAGGAATTCGTTTTCGGTGTACTCGTCACACTTCAAGAGGTAGCAGAGTCGTATTCGATCATCATTGCATCTTCGGGAAGCCGGACCGAGGTCCTGTTACAGTTTGCCTGATTGAGCGAGCCGAATCGAAGCAGCACTTCTACAAAGCTTTGCTGTCTCGTGTTTTCTTGTCCATCTCTCGTGAGTGGGAACGGCATTCTTATGTTCCACTCTCTTTAACTGTGTTGTGCGAAGAGAGTGTCCTGCGCTTGCGGAAGGGAAAGAACTTAGAGGGAAGAAAATGGGGAATCAGGCGAGCCAGGAAGGGGGCATCGAGTATGGATATGAGCTCCCAGACTTGCATGAATGGAACAAGGAGCAATGCAAGGAGCGTTTTGTCCTCACCAATAACCGCGTATGTGTCCTGTTGAGCGAAGAACAGATCAGCCAGCTAGCCAGAGAGACTAAAGTAACCTCTTCGGTCATTAAGGACTCCCTCGCGCCCGTCTACTCCAAGTTCATCCCCCACCATGACCAAGAAATGGACATCCAGAAATTCAGAAAGTTCCTTGGTCAGTCGCGTGACTCTACGAGTTGATGTTGCGCATTCTAATGGATAATAGTGATGGGTTTATGATGCCATGCACTGAAGGCTGCCGTTTCTCTGCTCGTCTGAGACGAAACCCCATTCACTTCTATGTCTACCTAAGTACTGTCTGTGATGCCCCTCTTGATGCTCTCTGCCTTGGTGCGGCAGGCCTTTGACTCTCACTCCTGTGTGGTTTTGTGGCTTTGTCTGTGTTGATGCAGAGGTTTACACGCCGTCCCCCGCAATGAAACAACGGTATTTTCAGGATGAGAGACGACTGCAGCGCTTTTTTGAAGTCGTGTCATGTACAAACGCGACGATCGACTTCAGTCAGTCAGTCTAGCAGTCTGCTTAGCTTCTGAGAGGTAGTGACTGGAAACAGCGAGCAAGCGAAGCTGCGCAGCTTCACCCAGAAAGAAGGTTGCTAACGGGAGTCGAAAAGAACAGTTTCGAAGAGGAGGGAGACCCGGCGAGGATGCATCAGCGTGACTGTTTTTTTCTCTTTGTCTCGTGCCTTGTATTTTTGCGGCTTTTTGTCTGCGTCTGGCTCTTTTCATTATTTTGTCCTTTTCCTCTCGCTCGCATCTACCCAACAAGACGAGGACGATTCCTTCTCTTGTTCCTTCCTCTCTATCCTCCTCCTGTCCTTCTCCTCTGTTTCGTTCCCTAACGTCCCCCCTCGGTTCCATGTGTGCATCTGCATATGCATTTGCATGTGTGTGCGTGTGCAGACCGGTTTGTGATCATGTCGGCGCATGCGTTTATTTTCATACACAATTCCTTTTCTGTGTGAAAATAAAAGCATATGCATGTGTGTGCAAGCAGACCGGTTTGTGATCATGTCGGCTCTGACACATAAAAACACTCCGAATAATCCGATGACGGCGTGCGGCTGCCTGCGCATCTCTCTGATCTTCAAAGTTTACGACTCAGGACCGAAAGGTAATCAATCTATCTGTTGGATTGGATACGGAGTTTTTGTTTGCTAGTTTTCCTGTCTCTTACGCGTCCTTATCTCCTTCTTTCCCTCTTCCTTCCTCTATTTCTTTCGTTCTTTCTTCCTTGCTTGTTTTCTGTCTGCCTGGCTGTCTGTCTTTCCTGTCTGTCGTCCTTTGTTCTTTCTTTCTTTTTGTCTGTTGTGTTCATGAAGAAAAGGAGGGAGAAGAAGAAACATATAGTCTGTCGTCCTTCCTTTCTTGCTACCTTTGGTTCTTTCTTTCGTGCTCCCCCCTCCCTTTTTATTTCGTGCACCTATCCTCTTGCCGGTCTGCCCATGGTTTGTGGCGTGCCTTTTTTTCTGGCCCTGCATTAGTCTCTCTGCCTCCGTCTGTCTGTGGGCGTGTGACCACAAGCATTATCCACCTGTAGAACCACGGCTCTTCATTTTCTGCCCCCCTTGCCTCGTTGGTCCTCTGTTTTTTTTTTCGTCTCTTTTACTCATTCTTCCTTTGATTCATTCATCAATTCATTCTTCCCTTCTTCCATTCAGGTTATCTCGACCATCGTGATCTTGCGTCTATGCTCGAGGACATTGAGTTGGTCGTTGCAGAGCTGCAGAGAAGACATCCGAGGCCCCAGCAGGAACTCTGGGACCAGGCGTCTGCAATTCTAGAAGCCCATCGGGAAAAGGCGTACGATATTCTGCAGGTGAGTCAGTGAGTGAGTGAGTCAGCATGTGCACGGGCAAGTTCGTTGCTTGTGTCTTTTGACTGACTGCCCCGCTGCACGGTTCCTCATTGGAGCTGTCTGTCATCTTGTGTCTCTCCTCAGAGCCTTCATGTACATTGAAAGCCCCACATACCATTCTTTCGGGTCCCTTTCGGTTGAATTATTTTACTAGAATCTGGTGTCCTGAAAAATCGGGACCTATTTTCCCTAAGCGCAATTTCAAGGAAGCAAAATACAGCGGTTCCCCAGCAGAGCTTATTGGAATCCCCTTTTCAAATCCCTTTTCTTCGTTCTCCCGGTTCCTACTTTGACTTGACGGGATCGCCCATGGGGTTTCTTCCCTTCATGCATTCGTGTCTTGATTACTTGGTTGGTCCTTTTTTTTGTTTCTTCCAACAGTCATCTCTCTCTGCCTTTCCGTGCTTTTCACAAAAATCTCTCATAAGCGAAGTGACCAAGATCTTCTTTTACTTGCGGCTCTTCTTTCCTTTCCATCCCCCTTCTTTCTTCTTCTCCCATTCGGTGGTACCTCAATCGATCTCTAGAGCATCCCTCCTTGCCGGGCCCTCTCTTGGATGTTCCCTCCCTCCTGTGTCTCTCGGCGGTCCCTTCATTCCGCCTTCCTCTGGGTCTCTGTGTGCAGTTCTATGAGAGCGTAGCGGACCAGGAGATCCAAGGTGAGCGTACTACAACATATTCTTTCTCTTGAATTGTGCCGGTTTTTTTAATTACTAGTTGCAACTGACCCTAGTCTTTTGCGATCTTTGAGAGGTGACCTTCAGGTTCCTCTTCTTCTTCTTCTTCTTCTTTTCTCTCCACTCAAATCTCTCGCGAAACACTGTCTTTCCAGACGCCTGCTCCTTTCCTTGTGGTCTTTCCTTATCATGTCGACTTTTTTTTTTTCCTCTCCTCTGCAGGCACAACCTATCTGATGCGTTTTCTCCTCCCGTCCATCGACAGAAGGAAGCTGACAAAGTCAGAACTCGGAAAGTCGACCAAGTCCGAAAAGAGCACAACAGGACCCCCAAGAGAGCAGATGCCGGCCACACCTGCTCTGCCTCCCCCCATGGTTGTGCCTGCCGGGGCCGTCTCCCCTGCATTCCCCCCCGGTCACCCCCCCGTCCCCCCTCCTCACGCGCACGTCAGACCGGGACCGCAAATCGTGCACTACCCCGGAATGCCCCCAATGCACCCAGGGGGGGAAGAGGAAGACGACGACGGGTTGAACATCGGAGGTCGGGCTGTCGCTCTCTGGCAGAACGTGAAGGACGGTATCGGCCTAGGAGATTCAGACGACGAAGGAGGACAGCCACAGCCCATGCTTGCACATGCACCTGGACACCCTGCCTATCCCTACGCCCCCCCCGGACATCCCCAGATGGTCATGATCGGCCACCCCCCCCCACCCCCCGGGGTTGCCCTGGCACCCGGACAGCATCCTCCACAGCGACACACAGTCTTCATGCACGCCCCCCATCCCCGTCCCCCCATGGTCACAGCCCCCCCCCATGCCCACGGCATGCAGGTCCAAATCCAACAGCCCCTCCCGAGTGTTGCAGCACAGCCACGGCAGAGCTACGCAGTCCCTGCAGGCACCCCCCAACCTCAGCCGGCCCCTTTGAATCAGTCTCAAGGCAATGAGGCCCTAGGTAAGTCCTGGACCTCAGTGCAGGTGCCTGTGCGTGAGGCTCCTGAGGGGGTGAAGAATTGGATGGTGGCAAGGGCGATGATGATGGCGCCGGGGTCGCAGGGGGACGCGGCCTTGCAAGACGCGTACAGGCAGAGACAGGCCGGCCAGCCGGGACAACAGGTCCCCTCAATCCCAACACCAGAACTGGAGAGTCCTCTCAGATCTGAGTGATGCAATTAAAAAGAGAGGGGGGAGAGTGGAGAATCTAGGGGAGGAATGGAAGTTTCCAGAGAGCAGAGCAGAGGGGAGATTCGCAGCCATCCTGACGGGGGGAGGGAGGGCTTGAGAGGAATACGGGCAGCATGGAAGGTGTCGACGATGTTTGGCCACAGCGGGCGCATAAATTGCGGCGTTTTGTTCCTGCCGCAAGATCCAATGGGGGTTTTGTAACCTCTGCAGCATCCTGTTTTTGTTTTGTTTCAAACTGAAAGGGATGGGGACGCAGGTGAAAAAGGGAACTTGATTATTGAGGCTTTGTTCGTGACACATGCTTGCATCTGGTGCATCGATCTGGCTGCATGGATGCGATGCTTGCTGCTTGCAAACATCAATCCGTTGTTTCATTGGACTAAGTAAGCGCGCTACCCAGCAGACTCAACACCTGATTGCTCAAAAGGTGCTACTATGCGACTGCATCAGACTAGGCATCAGAGGATTTCTACTAAGGGAAGAGGGGTGGAATACTCACTAGTGCTGCTGCGCACTGCTGCAGTAGTGCACTGGCACTCACTGCACAGCTTGCTGCACAGGCCGCAGGCACTAACCTTTAAAGTCGCCTTTTGCCAACTTTGACGGCTTTGGGACATGAAACATCTGTAATATACCATGCATGCAGCATGGTTTTTAGCTCGATCAAGACCTAGATTAAGTGTCCCCTAGTAGAGTGTTCCCCTACAAATTTAATAATAAGTTTATAAAAGTAAAACGGTCATGAACAATTAAACGTATCACACTGGCAGCAACTTAAAAAAGAAGTTAACATACAAGAATTAGCTTTAATTATTTTTTTTTTTTTTTTATGGAAAACTTGAGTAACAGTTCTGTAACACCAAAATAACAGGTATACATAAGACTTCCAGAACAGTTGTTTATCACCTAACAAAAATAGTAACAATGCTGACATCGTTGACAAAAAAAAAAGAAGCAATAATTGGCTTAAATTATTTTTTTTTTTGCTGTGATACCCCTAGATAAACAATTAAATTACAACTTAGCTTTAATAGCTTAGAACTTAATAGTGCCCAATACATACCAGACCCGGGCCCAGTATCTAGCCCAGTATAGCATTAAGACTGTATAGGCAAGCCGTCAGCCCCAGCTTGCCCACCAAATCTTGGTTATATAGCAGTGTTAATTAATGTGCAGATGAAACGAAATATGGAGTGTATGCAACATCTCAGGCTGCTTATGTTATCCGAAGCAACCTGTCAGTCCTGTTAATTCTAGATCCTGTCAGCCGACCCCAAACAGATCCACCCGGATTCTCATCTGATCTGCAGATGACTATATAGGCAGATGACTTGAACTGTTTGTCTGCTGGCATGCGACGTACTGTTATGTCTGTCTGGGAGCCTCAGAGCCGCTCGGCACATGCATGCACGCGTTCTTCGTGTGGGTGATCATCATTTTGTTGTCATTCATTTCCCAGAAGAGAAGGCCGTCGTCCTGTCAGCCAGGTCAGAAAGCGCACTCAATGTTGCGAGCGAGAGAGAGAGAGAAGGACGCAGACTGCCCGAGACTATTCAGGCAGAGAGGAACGAAACGACAAAATGTTGTGTGTCGTGCAGATGGACCATTCCAAAGCAAAACGAGAGAGGAAGGAAGAAAGAAAGGAACCAGATGCAGAGCTGCTGTCCCGTCCGCCCTGCGCTGTCCTTCCGACGGTCGAGCCATCGATCGATCGATCGATCGGCTGGTGTTGATTAGGTGGATCAGTGAGGGGAGAAAGAAGACAACGATTTTGATTCAAGCAAGAAAAGAAGACGATCTATCAGTCAACGTCACTTTGTTATTTCCTTCTTCACACCTTCTCATACGCATCATCTCTGCTTTTTCTTCTCCGTTCCTCCCTCTCCCTTTGAGAGGGAGACTTGAACAGTTGAAGACACAGTCCTGCGTCCATTGGCTTCTTCTGCAGTGCCCCTGTGACCAGACAGGCAACGCAGATGATGATCTTCAGGGACCCCACCAGAATGCCAAATCCGCCTGCGTACCCAAAGTCACCGTACAGGGCCACAAACAGATTCCAAATCTGCACGCAACGCAAGGAGAAGTCAAGTGACTTCTTTTGTGTTTTCACCAAGCTGGATTTCATCACTGTCAGATAGAATCACAAACAGATTCCAGAGCTTCACGACTATAGCCCCACACAAAGCACCGAGAAATCAATTCACGCCCCCCAGCAGACTCTCTACTCAACCTTCCCCTCTGCTGCTTGTTCTCCCATCAAGTTGCCCTCTGCGCAAAAGAACAGGAAGGTAAAAAATCCGATGGAAAACCAGGATGGGATTCTTTCGAGCGGGACGATTGGAGAGGATTTGTCAAAGCGAAGCACTATAGCTGACTGACTGACTGACTGCTTGATTCTCCGACTGATTGACTGGCTGACTACCTCACGGACTGACCCCAAAACGCAGATATGTGCAGGTGACGATGCGGAGAGTCTGTTTGGGCGCATGGAGGTAAAGGGATATGGCCCCTAGAGCAAGCGCCGTCCAGTGGTCGGCTGCAAACAAACACACATGGAGTCAGGCAGGAAACGAGAAGGGGAGTTGTCAGAGGGTTGACATCATACAAGAAGAAATAAGCGATGCGTCTTCATTTTCGGTTCCGTCCGAACAGAAAAAATTTTATATATATGAGAAGGAACAATGAATGTATGTGCAGGTAATGGACACAATTTTCCACTTGAAGGGCACACTGGGTATGGCTAAGGTGGAACACATACCCTGGTCTGCTTTCAGATCTAGATCAGTCCTGTGTGTAACGGCCTGCCTTTCTCTGTAGTTCTCTTCTCTCTGATTTTTGACTTAAACCTCAACCTCGCTGCATGTCCTTTCTTTCATCGTTTCTTGCTTCTACGACGCCCCTTGTTCTTTCATGCATGATTTCTTCACCTTCCTCTCTCTGCCTTCCCCCTCTCGTTCTTCTTCTGCGTCCTCCTTTGTGCGCACCTCCAGTTGTATCACCTCCTGTGGCTCCTGTGAACCCGCCTCTCGTTTTCATCTGCGCATCTCGTCTGTAATTTTGCATTAGTTTTTACCTCCTCCCATCTCCCCAACCTGCCCTAGAAACACCTCTCTGACTCCGTCCCCCTCCCTCTCTCCTTCATTAAGAAGCTGCACAGCCTCGCCAACCGACCGAAGAAATCTGGAGCGAGGGTGAAAGCTGAAAGTCTGTAGGTGGCCCTGTTGTGATCCGAGACGAAACTCTTCCCGGCGGTTGGCCATTCAAGCTCAGCCTCAACGTTGACGAACAGGTGCACCATTCCGACAATCAAAGTCATGATTCCTCCAAACAGAGCGCAGTAGCTGACTATCAACCCTGGGCCGACGGGTGTGCGCTGTTTCGGGTATCCGCTCTTTGATCGACGGCGACGGCGCCTCCTGCTTTTGCCTTCATCATAGTCACCGTAGTCGGGCATCCTCTCCTCGTTCTTTGCTCTTCTTCAGCTGAAAGGCTAGAGCAAGCCTTGCCCTTTCCTCCGCTAACCGAGTAGGAAAGATCTGCAGGATTCTTCACAGGATAGCACCTTGCTTCGAGATGCTGTACTAAGGGCTGACTGAGACCAGATTTTTTCGCTCTAAACAGTTGTAACGGTTCCGCCTTATCCAGAATTCCCCTTGCGAGCCACTTGAAGATGCACTTCGGTGCCGTATATACCCTCTCTCTACCGACGCTCAAGAGCCACTTTCTTCGAATTGCATGATTGAATCGATCATGCATGCAAATTCAACGATCGAACACAAATTTAGCATGCATGCATGCATGCATGCATGTGAAAATAAAAATGCACCCAAAAAAACGAATACGAAGAGCCTGACAACATCAGATTGAAGAAACATGACAAAGGAGCTAAAAGCCGCTAAGCGTGCAAAAGAATTTATGGATGTAAAGAAAAGGTTTAATAAAGAAATGTTGAGGAGAAACAAATTTTTTTAACGGGCTGAGGAACTCATTGAAGAAGAAGTTGGGGAAAGGAAAAGGAAGACTATAACGCTCATCCATAGATAGGCAGAGTTAACCACGCGAACACACGGAGAATGAAAGGTATTAATTTTTGTCCACCGTGGAGCAGTATAAGCTAGGCGCGGCGGCCTAGTCCGAGGGGCTTGCGCTTGCAACAGACTGGCCATAATAGGCCGACAGGACCTATGCCTAGGCAAGATGCATACTGGCCCAACAAAGGACTAGAGAGACACTAAAGAAAAAAACGAATACAGATCGAGGAGGGCCGCTCGCGCGACATGCGCACGCGAATTTAATTTGCGACGTGCATAGCCGCATTGTGCAGTATATAGGTTGCATTGCGCATATGTGCGGGGCGCACATGTGCGTACAGAGACGGCAAATGATGCATGGCGACGATTCTTCCTTGTACTATAGCTAGCTATATAGCTTTGGATGAGCGATGCGAATGTACATAGATACCCCTTCGGTGGTCTTTGGTTTGTAGTTGCCTGTGTTCGGCGCCGCCTGTCGTTTTCCCGTGGAGAACTCGTCCCGTTCGTGAGAAGTTGTTCGTTCTTCCCGAGGACTTTCACCTTGGAGACGGACGCCTAAGAGACGAATCGTTGGCTCTTTTATCTTGTGATGCGAGTTCGTTCACACTTTCGCCCCTGTCTTTTTCTTTTTTTCGTTTTCCGGTTTCAGCTCGGTGAGTGTAGGCAGCGCGTAGATTCGAGACGCACCTCGGCGTTTCTTTCACCACCACACGTGAGGACAAGCAAAAGGATGTCCGCGACAACCGCTGTCGATCAGGAGACGGCGAAAACGGAAGTAGGAGGGAAATGGTCCTCCTCGGCCTTTCTTGACGCTGTCTCCCTTGCCACGAGGATTCAGCAAGAGTCCATTTCTGGGACTTTCCAGGCGAAATTGAGGAAGGCAGTCGACGTGTGCAGAAACACACTCAGGTCAGTCGAGGGGCAGAAGAACGGGCGCAAGATGCATGGGGAGACCGCATGTAGACGGATCGCATACGTGCAGAACGCATCGTCCGCCCCCTCTCTCTCCCCCTCCTTTCTCTGTCTCTCTCTCTCTTCCACCCCCTCCCCTTCTCCCTCTCCCTCCCCCCCCCTCTCTCTCTCCTTTCTCTCTCCGTTCTCTCTCCGTTCTGTCTGTCTGTCTGTCTGTCTGTCTGTCTGTCTGTCTGTCTCTCTCTCTCTCTCTCTCTCTCTCTCTCTCCGTTCTCTTTTTCTCTCCGTTCTCTCCCTCTGCCTATCTATCTCTCGTCCCTTGATGCTCATGCAGCACAGCTTTATCCCTCTCCTCTTTCACTTGACTGCAGAGTTTACCGTCCAGGGTGCGTGTACTGCTCCTTCAATGGGGGCAAAGACGCGGTGGTGGTTCTGCATCTCTTGAGGGCTGCTCTGGGTTCCCTGAGGGACCCTGAGGTCGAACGACTGCTCTCGAGGGGGGAGGGACCCGACAGTATTCCCTCGAGTCTGCTTCCCTTGAAGCCCAAGCTCGTGTTCTTCCACAACGGCCCGGAGGAGTTTGAGGAGATTGAGCAGTTCGTGAAGGACACAAAGGATCAGTTCGACCTGGAATTAAAGTAAGTTGGGTCATCGGTGAGGCCTGGCGAGGGGAAGGAGCACGGCGCAGAGAGAAAGAAGAACGAAAAAAAAAAAGGAGCGAGCGGAATGCAAAAAAAGGAGACAGCAGAGCACCTGCACAGAAATTTGGTTCTGGGGGCATGGAATGGGGTTTGATTCTATTTCATATCCAGGGATGTTGATTCTATGAATATCCAGCTGCTCGGGGTGTACGCAGCTTTATCCAAAAAAAGAAACAAAAGCAGTCCAATGAGTGGAAGCACAGTTAGTTGTTGTTGGTCCTCGAGGACCCGAATTTTCTGACATTCTTGGCTCGGCACACTTAGCCCTTTTGCTCTGAAACAATGGAGAGTCCTCTATCTGTCTTGTCTTCCTGCTGCCTCCCTGCCCGTGTGTCTCCCTGCAGACTTTGGGACGGAGGGTACGTCGAGGGTCTCCGTCACATCGTCGGGGAGACTCCTTCTGCTCTGGCCTTTATTCTAGGTCAGACGGAGGAGGGAAGCTGGAAGAAGGGACTGTCTCGAAGGAAGGAAGGAAGGAAGGAAGGGAGGGAGGGAGGGAGGGAGGGGGGGAGGGACACAAGAACGCAAACGAGCAAAGAAGAAGAAGAAAAACCGAAACGTAGTTCTAGGAGCCTGACAGTGGTGGATTATGACCTAGCGGTGCTCTGCAGCTGCTGATTGTTTTTTTACCGCTTTTCGTTGTATTTTTGAAGACGTACACCTTTTTGCCTGTTCATCTCTTCATGCCTTTCGTGTTCAGGGAAAAAAACAAACAGGAACAGCGAGGACCAAAAGCCCTGCTGACCCCCCCCCAAGAATCATCTGTTGGTTTCGTCAAAGCACCTCTCTGCTGTTCTTTGCATGATGTGTGTTCATTCATGTGTCCTGTGGGCCCGGATGCATGGAAAGAAAAGTATGCATGTTAAAAAAACAAAATGCATCGATGGATCAAATAATCGCATGTGTACATCCATCCATCCATCCATCCATTGATCCATGCAGGGACACGCGATGGGGATCCCAACAGCGCCAATCAGGGAACATTTGAGCCTTCTTCTGATTGGATGCCTCCGTTCAGTCAGTCATCCTCTTGGAAGAAAGGAAGGAAGACTGGATGCACCGCTTTTCCTTTTTGGCTCTTTCCGTTCTCCGTCTCAGTCTCTCCAACTTCCTGCTGATGCTGCCATACAGACAGACAGACAGACAGACAGAGGGCGGCAAACAAACACAAACGGCTCGGATGGATGGATGGATGGATGGACGGATGGATAGAGACGAAGAGAGAGGGGCTGACTGTCTGGCTGAGGGTGCATGTGTGCGTGCGCGGATAAATGATTGCAGTGCGGGTGAATCCAATCCTTGAATGGACTTACGGTGAGCCTCTGACAATCAGCTCCAGCTTTTGAGTTCTTTTTCTTTTTTTTTCTCTGTGTATCTGCGTGGCCACCCTTTTCCTGCATTCTCCTTTCCTTTTCTCTTCTGTTTCCTTCGGTGTTCCTTCCCTCCTGTGGTCTTGTGGGTCGCCTTGCGATTGGCTTGATGTTTTTCTGGTCTTCGAGTGTGTCTGTCTTTTCTTTTTCTGTCTTCTATCTATTTTCGTTCTCTTCGGATTGGAATGTCTGTGGAGTGAGTGAGTGCATGGATGGATGGATGGATGGATGCCATGTCTCGATCTGTTAGACATGACGTCTTCCTTCTGATGCATCGATCAACTTCGCTTTCTTTCTTTCTTTCTTTCTTCTCCATCTCCTCGCTGCTTTTTTAAAGTCACCGAAAGACCTGTCTGTGGATTTTATTCATCCTTCTTTTTGCCTGCCTGTGGACGTGTCGATCGATCTTCCGGCCGTGTTTCTGTTCTTTCTGATCGAGTGCTGCATGGATGCATGCATGCAGGGGATGTGTGGACTTTCATTAGATCCTATGACCTCCCCTACTGTGACCTGTACGACAAGGGGTACACTTCTGTTGGCAAGTGAGTTGGAGTGTCCACTGTGTCTTCCAGTCAAAGAGAGACAGGAAGAGAAAGAATGTGCGATGTGCATGTCTGCTTCAATGTCGATGGAAACTGAGAGTAAACTTTGTCTTCCCCTGTCCCTTTACTTTCGCTCTGTCACATCACCATCGTTCCTTTGGCTTTTCCCTTCATCCCGTTTTTGGTTTTCCCCTCGCCCGGTTTTTCTTTTTCTTTCCCCAGCAAATCCATTTGCGTGCATGCTTCCCTCCTGCCCCCGACTTGTGCATCCATTCATTCATGCATGCAGAAAGAGCAGCACCCTGCCGAACCCGGCTCTTCTTCGAATTAACTCCGGCAGCGCCGATCAGCTCAGCTATCTCCCTGCCTACTGTCTGAATCAAACAGACTGGGGCAAGGAGAGGGCAGGCAGAGACGGCGCTTCGGCGAATAGAAGACCGCTCTCTTTGCAATCTATGCAAGACGGAGAAGATGAGAAGGAACAAAGCGTTGGGCTCTCCCCTTACCTTCCCCAGCAGAGCCCGTCCCCTCCAGGAGATTCAGGACAAGGACAAGGAAAAACCGCAGCACAGGCCTTCGCATTCGCATCCACTAACGCGAATGCAGAAAAGGGAGTTAGCATCAATGTGCCCAGTCCTGCCGAGTCACCTAAAAGAGATTTCTCTGCGGTTTCTTCGATCACACCTCTCAGACACTCAAGCGCTGCATCAAGTGCGGTGAGTCGATTTCTCCATCTCCTCGTCTTCCCTCTCTAGAATTTGCCCCTCCTTACGCTCTTTCAACGTCACGTCCTTTTTTGTATTCAACGAAGCGTCCATCCAGCCACTCGTTTCGCTTCTTTTCTTTCTTCTTGCGCAGCCGTGTTCTTCATGTGCGTCTGTTCCTCACTGCTTCCTTCCTTCATCCCTTCATTCATTCATTCCTTCTTTCTTCTCTTGAGTCGCTGTCAGCTGTCTGGGCCGCCAGATGAATCTGGAGTGAACAGAAGACTGCTGAAGGCGAAGACCGCAGGTAGGTGTTTGTGTGTGTTCCGTCTAGCTGCTTATGCCGATGTCGGTCTTCAGCTGTTTAATTCCTGTGCTGGCGCCTCTCTCGTTTCCCCTCTCCCCACCTCGCCCTTCTCGGACTCTGCTTTTCTTGTGTACGTTCTTCTCCTTTTCTGCCCTTTCGTCGAAACCCCTCTTTCTGCATGCCTCTTTGCCTACCTGTTCCTGTTTGCCTTTCTCCCTTCTTGCTATCAGGTCTTGTAGTCATCGGAGATGAAATCCTGAAGGGCTTGACTGCCGACTTGAATGGCCCCCTGGCGGTGCGGAAACTTCGCGCAGTCGGTGAGTCAGGAGGTGTTAGGGCGGGTAGGGGAGAAGCGTAAGAAGATAGGGAGGAGAGCCTTTGGGCGGACATTCAGCTGCACATCTGCGGTTGGGGGTGCAGAGTCGGTTGACCCTCTTCGGCTGAATTAATGCAACAAACGTTGAAGGTGCACGGGTGTCTTTTGTTGTTCCAGGAGCCTGACCTTATTCGCGTGATTGATTGATTGACTGACTGATTCATTGATTGATTGATTGGTTGATTGATTGATCGATTGATTGATCGTTCCTCTTCCTGCATGCAGGTGTGAAGATGCAAAGGATCTGCGTGGTGGGCGACGAGGAACAGGCCATCACAGACGAAGTGCGAAGACAACTGAACAAATACGATGTGGTCATCACCTCTGGTGGGTATTTGCAGGGGGTTGTTCTTCGAGGGATGAGTGAGGATGCAGTTCCTTCAGAAATCGTGGTATGGGTGCAGGTGTTTGCTTTTGATTAGAGTCAGCCACGAAAATCACTCTCTCTGGTTGCTTCAATGCCACACTCTTTTGACTTCGAGTTGCTTGCCACACGATCTATCCCTCATGTTTTTTCTGTCCGACTCTGGGCATTTTTCTCTTTTGCTGTTCTTATTCTTGCTCAGGGGGTGTCGGCGCTACACACGACGATGTGACAATCCGGGCAGTGGCAAGCGCTCTGGGAGAAGAACTGCAACCGAACGCGCAGATGCTGTCAAGAATTGCAGAGGCATTCAAACTCAACGAGACAGCAATTACACCTGTGAGTCGACTTAACTCTCTCTCGCTCTCCCTCTCTCTATTTCTCCGTCTCTCTTTCGCAATGTCTGTCTGCCTGTCTATCTGTCTGCCTCTCTGTCTGTCTCTCTGCCTCTCTTTCTCTCTCTTTGTCTGTACGTGTGTGTGTGCGCGTGTGTGTGACCGGATGGAGGCAGGGCTCCAGAGGCCCAGAGTGAGCCCTTTTGTCTCCATGCGATTGAAGAAGCGAAAACGCCTCAAGGTTTCCCCCTCAGGGTGTCTCTGTGTGCGCATGCGGGGAGAGAAGAGGACGAACAACAAAAACTGCCTTCAGCCTGAAAGAAGAAGACCATGCCGATCTTGCACACCGATGCCTGTCTATACACGTGTGTGTGCGTATGTGCGTGTGGGTGTGTGTGAGTGTTTGTGTGTGAGAGAGAGAGAGTGAGTGAGTGAGTGAGTGAATGCAGGCCCACAGGAAGATGGCGATGCTCCCTCCCTCTACAACTCTCAGAGATGTGATTGACACCTCAGGCAAAAAGTCACCGTGGCCAGTGCTTCAGGTATGTATCTGTGTAACCAGTAGTTGGGTATGTGTGTGTGCATGGGGACAATCGTGTTTGAGTCCGGCATCGAAGAACTCTTCGGCTTTTCATGGGACGGCCTGTGCAGATGGGTGGGGCATGCGGGGGCCCTGACTCCTTTTTGTTAGCACGGGCTTTGTTTTTCATTCCTCCGGCGAGGGAATACCATGCTTTGTTTTTCATTCCTCCGGCGAGGGAATACGATGCATGCAAAAGGAGGACTGGAAACGTACGTCTCAAAACAGCAGCGTGTCACCTTTCTCGAGCGACCAGCCGTACCTGGTTTCTTTTTGTCTGTTCGTACTGGCATGTTCCTGTCATCTTGATCGTCTTTCTTTCTTTCTTTCTTTGTTTCTTTGTTTCTTTGTTTCTTTCTTTCTTTCTCTCTTTCTCTCTTTCTTTCTCTCTTTCTTTCTTTCTTTCTTTCTTTCTTTCTTCCTTTCTTTCTTTCTTTCTTTCTTTCTTTCTTTCCTTCTTTCTTTCTTTCTTTCTCTCTCTCTCTCTCTCTCTCTCTCTCTCTCGTTCTTTCTTTCTTTCTTTCTTTCTTTCTTTCTTTTTTTCTTTCTCTCTTTTTTTCTTTCTTTCTTTCTTTCTTTTCTTCTTTCTTTCTTTCTCTCTCTCTCTCTCTCTCTCTCTCTCTCTTTCTTTCTTTCTTTCTTTCTTTCTGTCTTGCTTTCTTTGTTTCTTTCTTTCTTTCTTTCTTTTCTTCTTTCTTTCTTTCTTTCTCTCTCTCTCTCTCTCTCTCTCTCTCTCTCTTTCTTTCTTTCTTTCTGTCTTGCTTTCTTTGTTTCTTTCTTTCTTTCTTTCTTTCTTTCTCTCTTTCTCTCTTTCTTTCTTTCTTTCTTTCTTTCTTTCTCTCTTTCTTTCTTTCTTTCTTTCTTTCTTTCTTTCTTTCTTTCTCTCTCTCGTTCTTTCTTTCTTTCTTTCTTTCTTTCTTTCTTTCTCTCTTTCTTTCTTTCTTTCTTTCTTTCTCTCTCTCTCTCTCTCTCTCGTTCTTTCTTTCTTTCTTTCTTTCTTTCTTTCTCTCTTTTTTTCTTTCTTTCTTTCTTTCTTTCTTTCTTTTCTTCTTTCTTTCTTTCTTTCTCTCTCTCTCTCTCTCTCTCTCTCTCTTTCTTTCTTTCTTTCTTTCTGTCTTGCTTTCTTTCTTTCTTTCTTTCTGCATGCAGATCGACAGAGTCTTCGTTTTGCCCGGAGTTCCCAAATTCTTCGCAGCAAAGATGGACGTCATATGCGGGTAAGATGCTGGCTTGGTTGGGGGAGAGCGGATTGCAAAGCGGGAACGTTTCGAGATGCCGTCCTCCGTGGCTTCTCTTTGCCTCTTTCCTGTTTGCGTTTCATCAATTTCTTCTTCCATTTGCACTCTCATTCAGTCATTGAGCCTCTCTCCTCTACCCATCGACCTCAGATGCTATGCGAGATTGGGTACCCTCAGCTTCTAGGTATTTTTTGGAGCCTCCGATTTTGTTTATTTACATGCATGGTGTGCCAACCAATTGCAGCTCCTGGCTTGGGAAACCGCGACCGAAAGCGACAAGAAAGGTCGGCAGGCTCGAGAGCTCTCCTGTGCTCTGTGCTCATTGCATTGGGTCAGCGAGCCACCATCAGAAGGGAATTAAGCGAGCAAGAAAATTAATGTACGGGCCAAGACGGCAACCACAGGGTTGGTTCTCTGCCATCTATCTCTTCTGCCCCCGTGCAATTCATGTCATGCATGGGCAGGTAGCAGCTGTCTGCCTCTCAGTCGCATTTACCTTCCTCAGACAATCCTTCCCTCCCCTCCTCTCCTCTCCTCTCCTCTCCTCTCCTTTCCTCTCCGCTTGGTTGCTCCACTGATGGATTCCCTCAATTGTAACCCATGCCCTTTTGTCTGTCTGCTTCCTGCACCCATGCGCACGCCTCTATTCCGTACAATCAATCAATCACTCAATGAATCACTGAATGACTCAGGTGACTGTGGCCCTCCAGGAGGAGAAGCTTGTGTCTCTCCTGAACGAGATTGTCTCCCGGTTTCCCTCAGTCTCCTTCGGGAGCTATCCGATCTTCCGAGAGGAGAAGTCCAGACCCAGGACGGTCATCATCCTGGAGACTGAACAGGCAGCCATCGCCCTCCTCAGGGACGCCTTACAGGAACTTCTCGGTAAGCTAGCTGTCTTCGCACTCGCGCACAGTCTGTCAAGGGAGTTAGATGACCCCGCGTGCAAAGCAAGTCACACAAGGAGAAGAACAACACAGAAAGCGCAAAAACGCACAGCTCCGTAAACAAGCAGACGAATCAATCAGGGAAAAGAGAATCAACTAGATGAATGAGTGAAAATATGAGCAGAAGTGCTTGAGGTTCTTCAGGTCCGTCGGTCTACAGTATTCTGGTCTGTACGACTCTACGTTTCTTCTACTCCTTTGCTGATGATCGTTTGCCTCCGGTCACGCAGTCACTCCGAACATGGTAGACCATGCAGCGTACTTCCCTGCTCATTCATCTCTTCGCCGAATCGGTTTCTTGCTTGACTGGCAGCTCGGCTCTTTGACGGGTAGCCCGCCGCGACTTGGCAACTGAGCAACTGATCTGAAGGATTCCGCTGGCAGTGGGGGCGTAGCGGGGCCCATGTGATATGATCGTTTAAGAGCATGTCCTTGCTTTTTTGTACACCCAGGAGGTTGGCCCGGCAATTGCTTAGATGCTCGCTCGCAGCTTTCAACCGACTTACGGCAGTTTGAACTCGGGGGGACGTTCTTCTTCGTGTCCCACCTCTCTCTCCCCGTGTATGTGTGTGTGTGTGTGTGTGTGTGTGTGTGAGTGAGTGTGAGTGAGTGTGCAGAGCGGCTGCCTGAGCAGTGCGTAGTGTCCGTGGAGGAATCCGATTCCCTGGAAACTGCGGCAGCGCTGAGCGACAGAGTTTAATTGAAAAAGCAACAAGTTGGACAGTGTAACTTGGACTTGCTACGCAGAATTAACTTTCTGGCAAAGCTAGAACCGATTTTGCTTCAGATAACGGGCAACATTGACAACGAAAACATTATACAAAGATGTGAGAATACCGAAAGATCAATAATTCTACATAATAATAATTAGTAAAAGAGAAGTCTAAAAAAAAATTTGCATTGATTTCTAAGTTCTAACATAAATCTTAGAGGGGGAAAAAATGTAAGGAATGAATTTAGGTTGTGTAGTATCACGTTGTCTAACTTTACTTATACTCTTTTTTGACATACCGATTCCAAAGCCATTTTTTTACCAGTAGTGCTTTTACGGCCAAACGCTATCAGAGGTGGACTGTGTTAAAAACTTAAAGGTGGGGGCCCGCAAAGTCTAGCGCGAAGTTTAGATTCTGCTTACCTATGCCAAATAGGTGGGCTTGCAAAAGCTTAATCATGTTGAAAGCAAGGGCCCCCGCTAAAGTATGATATTATATTAATTATTAGGGATAGCTATCGTATCGATATCATATCATATCGTACTAGTATCGGTATCGGTATCAAAGTATCGACTATCGGCTCTTTCTTGAGCGGCCGAGTATCGGTTAGTATCGGCCTGCTTAGAGCTTGTGAATATTAATTTGTGAAGGACTACTATGTGGCCAGGCGCGCGCCGGGCCGGGACCGGGCCTCGGTACTCGAAGACTGGGCGCGGCCGCGGGCCCAGTAATACGTATACCATCCCTAACCGGCTCCATGCATGGATAAATGCGTTACCAGCTCCAGCGTACACTGAATTCAGCCCCAGTGGGCCTCACGACAAGACTGCATGTTCACTGCATCTGATCTAACAGAGTTTCATCATTTCCGTTTTCTGAACAAAACCGCTTCTGGACAATCAGAGCATTATAACAGCCAGAAGGGGAAAAAATAAGCTAAGGTATGGGCAGGGAGGTAATTGAAGTCTAAATTCAAGTTTTAACTATGTGTGATAGTAGAAAATCAATTAATACTCTAGTTAATACTCATCAAATAAAAAAATAGCGAAATTTCGGTTAGAATTTGAAGGGTTCATTATACTATTATTAGAAAATTTAGTTTATTTGGAATCAAAGTTTTTTTTTTATTTACGCATTGCTTTTGAAGAAAAGCTTAATTCGTTCATCGTCGTTCATGCAAACAAATGAGATTAATATATTTTCATAGACCAACTGTCACTAACAACGTTGAGAACTAGGTTGAGAAGAAGTCTGGACATTAACAAAGACATTAATTCATCTCCTGAAATTCTCTCAAGTTAATTGAGTCTCAACAACATGAATCGCCTGTCCTAGCGCCTGTCGTGATGGTGCTAGTGATGATGCGGCTAATGCTCCATTTTAACCTCAGGAAGCTTGGCATTCCAAGCACCGAGCACAACATGCGACGCAAGACAACCAATGACAAAAGGAGATGCCCACCCCCCAAGCTGCTGAGAGGAAAACGCAGCGGAAAAAAGAACTCCCCCGTCAGCTGTGCCGAGTTCCCTTGAAACTTCCAGGAGCAATGAAGTGCCCCATGCAACAACCGTACCATTGACACCATCAAACAATTAAGTGGACGTGTCGACTGGGGGATCTGTCAAGAGAGGGGGGGCATCGAATACATACATGGGAGAAACTAACGAATTCACACGTACGTGCGCACCCTCGCGGGGACTTCTGAGACGTGACCCATCATTGATCGGTTCTTCGCTCCTGCTTTCCTTTGTTCGTTCCTTCATTAATTTTGTTTTCCCGTCTGTCTACGCCTGTATCCCTACTTGCTCTGTCCATTTTGAATCGCTCACGCACAAATTTCGCGCATCTGACGTTGCTTGCTCGCATGCAGATGTCACTCTGTAGGAAGGTCCTCTCTGTCGGCATCTATCTGCCTGTCTGCCAGCCTGTCTCTCTATGTGCGCGTCCGTTTTTCTCGCTGTTCTCGGAAGTGTCCGTCTGTCTCTCTCTTATTCCTCCCTAGTTGGCTGCCTCAGTGTCGGTGTGTCTCTTCGTCTGGATTTCTGCTCCAAGCTGTCTGCCTGACTGCCTGCCTGTTTCGTTGTTCCTTCAAGGAATTTGGAACACATGCACAGACTGGTCCTTGGCCAGACAGCGGAAGTCCTGTCTGCCTCTCTTCTTCATCTGGTCACTCGCTGCTACCAGAAGGTGCTCGTTGATGAAGTCAATACCCTCCACGTTGCAGTATAGCTCCTGCAGCCATCCATGCATGCATGCAGCATACAATCCATGCAGTCGCACACCTACAGTGTTGTACCGATGCATCCGTACATATGAGCATCCAAACATACATGCATCCGTACACGTAGCTGCAGTCACCCGTGATTCAAAGCAGGCATGGATATCTATTTATGTATCCATCCATCCATCCGTCCATCCATCCATCCATTCATCCGTCAATCCCTTCATTCGCGCGTCAAAAAACGCACAGATGACCAGCAATGCATGCATGCATGCATGCATTTATTCACTCACTCATTCGTTCACCGATGGGCATTCAAGAGAATACAGAGATGGAGTGCATGTGTGGCGTTTTTGCTTTGTACTTCTTTCCTTTCTGAGAATCCGATCTTGGAAGCAGGCAGGCAGCCCAATAGCCGCCAAAACATACGCGAACAAAGCGGAAAGGGCGGGGCGGGGTGAGAAAGCGAGAACCGCACACCCAAGTCCACACCAATGCAGCAAAAAAGGGGGGGGGAACACAATGAGACGCATTGAGACCGGCATGACGGATGTACTGTGGGGTAAGGGGAGAAGTGAGAAGAGATACAGCTAAGGAGGGACGCTGGGGGACCGAAAGGAAGTGGGAGACAAGCAGAAAGGAGGAAATCAGGCGATCTCAGTGGAGCGTCTGTCAACGTCTACGGCTCTGTCTGTCTGTCTGTCTGTGTGTTTGTACGTCTCTCTGCATCTGTGTATCGGTTTTCTGTGTGTCCTGACTGCCTGTTGCTCAATCTGACCATGCAGTTGGTGTCTCTGGGGAAGAACATGACCTCCCCCTTGTCAGAGAACGCAACCTTCTTCGGGTCCGCCACCACACCGTCCTTGTCCACACCCTCCAGCTCTCCCAGCCACACGGCACTGTTCTCTTGTGAGGTCACTGCCACACGCTTGCCCTTGATGGCAAGGGCAGAATAGTCCACAAACTCTGCAGCCTTGGGAAGATTCACTGTCTTCAAGGTCTTCCAGATGCAACTTCCGTCTTTGTCTTCCTCCTTCTTCATCAGCACCCCCAACCCATTTCCTACCTCCTTCCCCTTCTTCCCACCCTCACAATGATTCCCCTCACACACGGCAAGGATCAGAAGCTCTCCTGACTTCATGCGAAGCCCTGCCGCTCCCTCAAATCCCTTATTTCCGTTTGTGAAAGTAAACTCAGATGGACATTCTTTTGTGATCGCATACGATCCGTTCTCTTCATCCAATTTCAATTCTTGCATGATGGCTGTGTACACATCAGCTACGGGAGTGCTCAGACGACGCTTAGAAGTCGACGAACGGAGGGACGTCGCGGCCTGAGGCTTTGAGACGACCTCTCCCTCCCCTGCCGCTGCCTTTTCTGCAGCAGTGTCGGTCTCCTGTGTGAGGATATCTGCGCCCTCTTCCCCCTTCTCTTCAACCTCCTCTACCAACGACTCCAATGACTCCTCAGCAGCCTCCTCGTCTTCCTTTGGCATCGCTTCCTGAATGCCAATGAACATGCCTGTCTTGTCATCATACACAATCGCCTCCCATTGGGATTCTGCGGCATCCCCCTCGAGCTCCTCCTTCCCCTCTCCCCACAACTCAACGTTCTTCTCCCCAAAGGGCTGCAAACTCCGCTCGAACTTCCCCAACCCCCACGAACTGTCACACACCGCATAAAAGTTGTCACCCACATATTTGATGTCCGACGCCTCGAATTTCTGTTGTCCGTAAGTCTTGTGAAGAAGACCGAAGTACGAATTCTCGTACACGGTCTTCAGGACCTTTTTCGAGTACATAGGGTCATCGCAGGCGATGCGGATGCCCGCCTTTTCTTCCCCCCCTCCCGCTGCTGCAAGCGACAAAGGAACGGACCCCCCAGCCCCCTTGGCACCGCTTACGGGGTTTCCACCGCTTGCGTGGCTCGGGTGCCGGAAGATTAAAACGACAGCGATAAGACAGGCGACGGAGACTGCAAGGATAAAACCGCCTCGTTGCCACAGAGGTTTGCTCCTCTGGACATCTCTGTCATCTCTCAGCGAGGTGAGGACTTCAAAATTGCCTCCTTCCATCACTATTTATTACGGAGCACCGGGCACAAGCACTAAGCTGGGGGGGCGGAGCGGAAAAGCAAGGTGCACAAACCTGTGGGGAAACGCGTTGAAAATTTCCCCGTCTCGTTCTTGAGACAAGTCACTGTCAGACCGATGCAAAAAGCAGGACAGCCCCACGAAGGCCGATTGAACTAATCCTGCAATCTTGATCTTAGTATCAGAAGTTTGTATGCATGCTGCGGTTAGATGACGGTGGGGCCTTCTCTGATAGTGTCGGTTGAGGAGATCAGATTGATCGAATTGACCACTTGGCTCAGTTTTTTGCATGCTCAGTGCTGGCCGGAGACGGCCGGCTCGATCCCGGCCACGATCGCGCGTCCAAGTGACTTTGGAACAAACTCTTCTTAATTCGGTGCATTTCGGTGCGCATACCGCGCGCGGCGGCGGCTCATCCGATTCGATCATATTCGATCCGATTGCATGGAATCATGCCGTCTCCTTTTGGCTTTGCAGATCCGTAACTTCGAAGAACTTAAAATTAGACCACTCCATGAGTTCTGGGTTGCAGATCTGATGCTCCAGTTTTCTCTTGATGGCAGACACCACTGACTCTTCCTTCAAGGCGGTTGGTTCGGATTTCCCACTGAATCTGCAAAAACGGAAAGCGGTAGCGGTCAAAGATCTACAACAGAAAGTCGTGTTGCAAGAGACGGGAAAGAAAGTAAAGGAAAGGGAGAAGCGCGAGATACACAATGAGCAGCTCAACGGGTGCAGCTGCAGTGCTCCAAGAGTCCGAACCTATGGGTGAGGATGCCTCTGTGATCAAGGGACCAGACTTTGAAAAAGAAGAAAAGAAGGAAATGACAGTGACAGAACTGATGGACAATTACAAGACGTTCGGCTTTCAGGCCACCAATGTCGGCCGTGCAGTCGAGATCGTCAATGAGATGCTGGAGGGAAGGCAACCTGGAGAACTGGCTTCGGAGACGGGATGCAAAATCTGGCTGACCTTCACATCCAATTTGATATCTTCAGGTGAGTTGATGAGTCTTGAGGCCATTGCATTTCAACTGTGCATGTTGTGTCCACGTAGACGGATGTGTTGGGATGCTCCAGAATGGCATCGCCTCTCTGGTAATCTGCGGTGACTTTGGCAAAATACTGGGGCATGCGGCTCACCTTCAACGACGCGATTCGGGATCCTCTCTCATACCGTCGCTCAGCGCTCTGTCGCTTGCTTCCTCTTTTCCCTTGATGTGGATGCGTGTATAAAATCCGTCTGCCTGCATGTCGCTGCCTGTCTCTCTGTCTTCCCGCCTTTTTATCTGCCTGTCCTCTTCAAAAGGTGTTTTTCTTGCATCTGTTCCTGCAGGGTTGCGGGAGATCTTTGTCTTCCTCGCGAAGCACAAGCTCGTGGACGTGATCTGTACTTCGGCAGGGGGGGTGGAGGAGGACATTATTAAGTGCCTCGCCCCAACGGTGGTGGGTGACTACAGTTTGAAGGGCGCAGAGCTGAGAGCAAAGGGGTGGAACCGGATTGGGAACATGCTGGTGCCAAACAAGAACTACATTCTCTTCGAGGAGTGGCTGCAGCCTTTGTTGGATGAAATGTGGGAGGAGCAGGAGAAGGGAGAACTGTGGACACCCAGCAAGGTCATTCAGCAGAGAAAGGAAGAAACATCATTGAGGACAGGTGTCTTTCTTTCTCGCCTGCTGAGAATGCGACTCGCTCGCTCGCTCTCCCTCACTTCCTCACTCCTCCCTCTGTGTATCTGAGTGGGAGGGCAGGGGTGTTTCTTTGGGGCAAGACAACAGACTCCCCGTTTCATCTGCTGCCTTTTGTTTTTCCCATTTTCTATTTTCGATTTTTCCTCACTTGCCTCTGTGTGGGAAACGTCCTCGTCTTTCTCCTTCATTTTGTCCTCTTCAGTGTTTGTATGTTTGTGAGGCGGGAAAGGGGGAAGGGAAGGAAGCCTTTGCATCCGCTTCCCTTCACTCCCCTCAGTAGAGAGCCGTAGTACAGCCAGTCGTCCCTCTTTCCTCGTTCCCTTTCGTGATGTCGTCTGCTGTGATTCTTTTGAGTGAGTGTCAATGAATAATGAAGGAAGGAAGGAAGGAAGGAAGGAAGGATGGATGGAACGATTGATTCATTGCATGGTTCACCGAATGTTCAGATGATCCACCGACTGGGTGAGCGTATCGGTAACGAGGAGTCTCTCTACTACTGGTGTTGGAAGAACGACATTCCGGTTGGTTGGTTGGCAGGGATGGAATGCTCTCTTTCTGTTTTCTTTTCTTTTCTTTCTGGTTTTCTTGCTTTCTTTCCTTCTTTCTTTTTCTTCTTCCTTTCCTTCTTTCTTTCTTTTCTTTTTTTTTTTTTCTTTCCTTTCACTTTCTTCTTCTGTTCCTTTCTCTCGCTCGTTGTCTCTCTCTTTCCCTCTTTCTCTTCTCCCCTGCACCCACCCACCCACCCAGCCACCGATTTATCTCTCTCTCTCTCTCACACACACACACACACACACAGACAGACAGACAGACAGACAGACACAGACAGACAGACAGACAGACAGACAGACAGCGAGAGAGAGAGAGAGAGAGAGAGAGAGAGAGAAGGGTGGGTGGAGGGGGGGCGGGAGAGAGAAGAACTTCTCTCGGAGGCCCAGCAATAGAGGAGCCCCCTTCACTTCCATTGGTGATCGATCGAGAGTCCCCTCCTGATTTTCTTCTTTTGCCCCCCTTTCCGCCCTTCTTGCCTCCCTTCCTTTCTTCCGGCCTTCCTCTCGCTTCCTCTCAATGGATGGGTCGTGTGCCGCTGTGCGCATATGATCTTTGCCTGCATGCATGCATGCATGCAGGTGTTCTGTCCTGCAATCACTGACGGCTCGATTGGCGACAATCTTTTCTTTCACTCGTACAAAAAAGATCCAGTAAGCCTCCCCCCTCTTTTGTCAACAGTAGGTGAGGTTCCCCTGGAGAGAGCCTGGAGTCTTGCGCAATCGAGTTAGGTAACAGAAGGGTGGAGAAGAAGATGGTTAGATGATTGGTCTCAAAAAGAAGCTCTTTGGATTTGGATTATTTGTGCGGGCCTTGTGCGACTGCCCTAGGGCTTCTGGAGATGTTGTTGTTGTTCTTATATCACTGTCCGAGCAAGGAAGTACGGGAGGCTGGTATGCTTCTTCAATGCGATGTCGTGGAAAGCATTCGAGCTGTCTGGCTTCTCCTGCTTTGTAGATTCTTGCAGATTGTTGATTTCTGATTCATTGATTGTGCTCCGTTTCTTTCCCCCTCGTATGGCTGCAGTTCGCTCGGTTGTTGAACTCTGCCTGCAGGATGTCCTGATGGATCCACGAATTCAACATGCTCTCTGCATTTTTGTGTGAATCACGTATGATTGAATGAATGGACGAATGGAAGTGCATTCGTGCACGCATACGTTTGTCATGTGCAGGCTATTCGGGTGGACCTTGTGCAGGATATCCGCAGAGTTAATGAGATGGCCATGAGACACACACAGGGGAAGAGCGCAATGCTGATCTTGGGAGGAGGTCAGGAAGCCTATGTAGAGCAGGCGGGTTGAGGGAGAGAGGGCATTTTTGTTTTTGGACATGGAGAGAGAAGTGCATGAACAGTCTGGCAAGAAGGCTCATTCATTGGAAGATTGATTCCTACCGGGTGGGCCCTTTCTTCGCTTCTCCATGCAATCGCTCTTCCTTCCTCCATCTCTCCCTTTGTCGCTCTCTGAAAAAAATGGTGGCCAGAGGAGGAAAGACACATCATGAGAAGAGAAAACTGACCGACGAGAGGGTAAACGTTAAGCCAGGTCCCTCCTTCCCATATC
The DNA here is from genome assembly GCA_018398765.1 of Chromera velia. Lineage (NCBI taxonomy): Eukaryota > Chromeraceae > Chromera > Chromera velia. The sequence continues at coordinate 48,059 of JAHBMJ010000310.1, read as the reverse complement.
TGTCCACTTTCGTATTCCATTTCGCGCCGTGTCTTTTGTTTCCGTTTGAGGTTTTGAGCTTGTTCTCTTTTACCCTCCCGATCCTTCCACTGTTTCAGCACAATTCCCTCCCCGATTCTTTCCCCTCGGCCACTTCCCGAAAGCTCTTCCCCCCTACCGCATGAACATCCAGCGTCTTGTCTCGCAAAGGAGAGAAAGGAAGAAAAGGGAAGTGAAGGAAACCAGCGTGAGGGCAGAGACGAGGGATCAAGAGAGGACAAGAAAGAAAGGAGCGCAACCGAAACAAACCGCTTCAGGCAGCCTTCAAGCCCGTCCTTCCTTGGTCGTTCTCTTCTTCTCCACCTGAGTGTCCTTTCTGCATCTATGCATATCTATCTACCTACCTACCTATCAATCTGTGTGTGGATACATACCCAAACACGCAGGAATCCCCAAACACCACGCCTGCAACGCCCACCTGATGAGGAATGGAGCGGACCTCGCTGTGTACATCAACACCGGTCGGTCATAAAGGAGGGCGGCAAGGATAGACACCCTGCAGGGAAAATGGGGATTAGAGAGACAGACGCAAGGATGGTCCCGAAAATTCGAAGGAATTCCCTCCGGACCCAATGAAGCATTTTCATAAAAGAAGTAGCGAGCAAGCCCAAAAAAGTCTCCCAATATACTTCATAGATCCTCTCCCATTCTTGTACGAATCAACCTCCTACAACGAAGACTTCATTCTCTGCCTGCCTAGATATGCGAAAGAGCAAGAGAATCAATTACCACATATAGATGTGTACAGACATACGTCCACAAATTCTGAATGCAGCTCAAGAGTTCGATGGAAGCGACTCTGGAGGAAACCCGGAGGAAGCGATCAGCTGGGGGAAGATCCGAACGGGAGCACGGCAAGTCAAGGTCTGTGCAGAGGCGACGGTGGTCTTTCCCCTCCTTGCGGCAGCCTCATTCGTCAGATGGTGGAGAGAGGGAGGCGGGGATGGGAGAGAGAGGACGAAATCTGGAAAAGGAGAAGACTTCTGATTGACTGAAAAGCTAGCTGCCAGTGCAAAGCTTTGTCATCATGCAGCTGTTAAAGCTGCTGTTTCTTGTTCAACCCTGTTCAAACTAGCTTTGACCCAGGCTTTAACTAGGGCTTTAACTTCTCTGAACAGTGAACATAATTGTTGTGTTCTTTGGAAAAAACATGTGAAACCACCGTTCTAAGGCTAGTAAAGGCTGGTCCAATTAAAAAAGTTTTGGAAGGTATATTCATATAAACTTGAAAAATATTAAACTGGAAGTCTGAGGAAGGTCCTAGTTAGCGCTTCTAACGTAGAAAATGATGAAAAATATGTTTCTAATCATATGTCATCGCCATTGGCCTAATGAATGGGCGTCTAGCATTCAGGTATAAGGTGGTTATCAAAGGTTTTGGTGAAACGACGACCTCCACATGCTTTTTGAACTAGTTTTTGAAATTTTATTCATTCATTTCATTTATTCAATAATTTCAATTGAATTTCTCCAAAACTTAAACGATTTTTTAAATCGTGCTATAAATTAGAATAGAAAATAATTCATTCTAAGACATTCTTATCATTATCTAATAGTGCTAGGAAAAGGTTCAAGGTTCACTTCGAAGTAATGAATCTGAATCAGGTTCAAAAACAGGTTCAAAAACAGGTTCACTTTTAATTAGTGCAAACTTACCGTTTTTGATACTGTATTTTGAATTTTTACATGTTTTTTGAGCGTTTTCCTGATAGTTTTAGGACTTTTTGGTAATCTAAAGATTGTGAAAGGTGATCTAAAGATTGCATATGATAATATGAAATTAAAAAAAAAAACGTAGGTTCAACGCTGGATTCAATCTAAGATCCAATTTGTGAACCGGTCTGGCCTATGGTCCGGCCTAACTCGCCTTCGTGCCCGGCCTACCCGGGCCGGGCCCGCCCCGCCCCGGGGGGCCGCCGGTCCTGTCGGCCCCCCCTGGCTGGCGGCGCCGCCTCTGGCCCCTAAGTTGTCTAAGCTCATCTACTCTTTAGCCCCGCCGCGCCCCCGGCCCATAGCCTAGTGGGGCCCCTAAGTCGGTGCTTTTACGGTCCGTGTGCTAGTCCGTGTGACCCCAATTCCGTTTGACCCAGACCGTTATTTTGTATAAATTAACTTGCTAAACATCTAGCTCTGGCTCTCTATTTCTCCTAAGCCGTGGGCAGCGCACCCCGGCCTGGCCAGGCTTGTCTTAGTGGCTACGCGTGCGTGCATGATCCTAGGCATGGTCATGGTATGGTCTCAAAGATAGGTTCAAAACAGGTTCATGCAATTGCAAAACAGGTCCAACAGGTTCACTTTTTCATATTTGAACCTAGCTTTTCTAAATAAACCTTTTCCCAGCCCTATTATTTAATGATTCAAGTTATTGATTTTGTTTTTAAAAGATTGAATCTACGAGCAAATCTGGGGGAAAATGAAAGCACGTTTTTATTGAGTATATATTTTGTGAAATTCCCCACCAATTGTGCAACTTCATATACAATGTTACTAGCAATGTTATTTGTGCAATCGAAGACTATCAGTTTTGCCTGCAATGCTTGACGGCCCTGGCCTCCTCTTAGAATAATAAATCATGGATTGAGGCGGTTGAAGCCGGTGAGCCAGTGTCAGAGCCACCACTTGGGCTCTGGCGGTCAATCAAATGGCTACTACTAGCCTACTAGTCAAATGGTTTGACTATCATAAACTGTCACCTCGATCCCTCCTGTTTTCACCCATTCAAATTCGCTCCTCATCGAGATCACATTCTGGGTGGATCACAGAGGAGCTGGACGCTTCATGAGGAGACGGATGGAGCAATCTGTCGGCTCCATGGCGCTGAACCTCCTCGGGGCTTTGTGCCTCAGCCTCTCTTGGGGGGGATAGACTTATTGAGGGGTGCTCAACGAGGTCACCTGACTCAGCGCTACCCCTCTTTTCGTCCTCCCCAATCTGGGCGGGTTTGTTCTCCTTGCCCTTCTGTTGTTGCCTGGGAATACTGGGAGTCCTTTGCACGGATTTGCCCTTTCCACCGCACTCCTTGCACTGGTACCGCAACCGACCATGGTCGCAATATCCGTTCCCCCCACAGTCCTTGCACCGTCGCTTCTCACGGCCGTGCTCGCACATGCCCTTCCCCCCACACTCCTTGCAGTAGTGTCGAGGGCGCCCGTGCTCGCAGATCTCTGTGCCTCCGCAAAATTTACAGCGATTGGGACGCTTTCCGTGTTCGCAGATACTTCGCCCCCCGCACTCCTTGCACCTCGAACGTTTGCCATGGGGGCAGGTGCCGTGGGGCCTCTTGCCTGTCTCAACCTCACCGGCAACTTCTTGCTGACTGAAATAGCCAATTTCACATTCGCCCCCTGTCTCTTCCTCCTTCATTTCATCCCCCTCCTTGCAGACATCCATTTTCTCCCCTCCCTCTCCACTCGTCTCTTCAGGATGCAACGTCTCTTCCCCCCCCTTGCCGTCGAATCCTTTCTCTGCATCCTCTTCCAGCCTGTCGGTACAACCCTCCGCTCCTTCATCACAAACCTCTAGAGCGTCCGTCAAGAGAGCTCTCTGACGTTTTGCGTCCCCCCCCTCAGGAGAGTCCGGGAGCTCTCTCTTACCAGTCACCCTCTTTTGTGAATTCTGGGAGGGCTCTCCTCCGTCCTTACGCATTTTCGGGGAGTCCTCCTCAAGCGAGCTCGATCGTGTCTGTATCTTAATTTTCCTTCGATCGACAGCCGATGCCGTCTCCACTCTCTGATCAATAAACTGCCTTGTACAGTTGTCTCTCCGAACTACTTCACATCTCTGTACACGTGTCGGGTTGAGGAATGTCACACGGCGTGTATATAGTGCACATGTAGCTATAGACTCTGGATGGGTTGAGATGAGGGTCTCAAGTGACTCTCAACTTCGAGTTTCGCAGAAGCCTGAAACATGCATACGTGGCGCGCCCCGTCTCTCTGCGGCGTCGCATGCACACGGCCGGCCGGCCGCAGGCCCCGCGTGCGCGTGGCGCCGCCGCATCACCACCAGAATCGGAAAAATTCCTAAATTAATTCCTTGCAACATGCATGTACGCGATCGATCGATTTCGATCGAAATGCATGTCGATCATGCAATTCCAAATTGATCGAGTTCAAAAATCGAGTGAGGCAATCGTACACATCCGGCCAGGCAAGCTCTCAGTTCTCAGCTTAATTCCAAACAGATAGTATCTGAGTGAGCCCTATCCGGTCTACCTTGATCCAGAAGAAGCAACACTTGCTGTATTGTTCTTGCCAACTGCATCACTTGAACAACACTCAGCAACATGAAGACCGCTCTGGTTCTCGCTCTCTTCGGCACCGCTGCCGCTTCCAACAGGAAGTACACCAAGGGTGGTAAGGGCACAAAATATGTTGCACAGTTCGACGAGCCCGAGGTGACTGGTCACTTCAACATGTGGTTGGATGATGACTCCCTCTCTTACGCCTTCCAGATCGAGGTGGATCAGTCCGCTTTCTCCACCTGCTCCAAGCTCTTCACCACCGGTGGTCTTTCTTACCACATCCACTCCATCTGGGAGAACATCGACGACGCCTCATCCCTCGACTGCGGTTCTGATAACACCGCCGGCCACTGGGATCCTCTGTACGCGTGCGGCCCCGCCTCCTCTCAGCTGAAACTGGAGGACGATTCCGTCAACACCGAGTGCGTCAACTACGTCGACGGGGACTCTGTGATGGATGTCTCTGACAAGTACATGCCCATGCAGGGAGATGAGGACAGCGCCGAGGCAGGCGATCTCTCTGCTGTGAACGGAAAGGTCAGTCAATCAGATGCATGCATGATGAGAGACCATGCAGGCAGAGAGACGGCCAAACTATTGCAGGCAGACGGATGGCAGTTGACAAGGTCTGCATCCATCTTTACCTCCTCCCCTCATTCTGCCCGACGCTTTCTCATCTTCCCCCCCCTCGCCGTGCTTCCATTGCAGGTGTTCTCCAACCAGGTGGGAGTCTTCTCTGCCTATCACACCAACACCTACCCCACCGGCCTGACCCTGAAGGACGTCAACCAGCAGTACCTGGCTGATCTCGAGGTTCCCACCCAGCCCGCCTGGGCCTCCGTTGTGTTCCACTGCGGTGAGGGAGGAGCCCGCCTTTTCTGTGCCAAGCTCGACTTGAAGGAGAAGAAGCGCGAGAAGAGAGGCGGAAAGGGTGGCCTCTTCGGAGGTGACTTCGGCTTCGGCAAGCTCGGTGAGGGTCTGAAGATCGAGGAATTCGGAAAGGGCTTCGAGAACCTCGGCAAGTTCAGCTTCGGTACCGAGAAGGACTCTGCTGACAAGGACTCTGACAAGGATGAGTAAACAGCGACGCGAGGAGTGGCGTATGGATGCGCATAGAGACGCGCAACTTTCTGAAACTGCCACTGCGGGGCCCCATGTGCATGTCCAGAATTCTCTTTGAGGCCAGATATTTCGTTCCTGTTGCACTTTCTCTAACTTTTCCCACCAGGTCATGCCCCTTCCCTCTTTGCGGAAGCCATTGCAGCCTGCCTTCTGTTCGTCTATCCGAGTGTGTCCGCGATCGACCGGAACCTAGACCGGAACGCGTGTCCATCCGTGCCCGCTGCTTTTCTCAGATGGAAGCGGCGAGGGTGTTTCTTTGTTTTATGCATGTCGGCACGCAAAACGCATAGCCCGTTTTCATGAGACCGCATGAGATGTTCGTGTTGATGGCGTCGATCAACTGCTGCAACCTTCGAACACATCGTCATGGCATGAGTCTATTCAGTGTTTGGGGAGCGACCTCACGGCTTGATAGCAGTGATCGCCGCCCTTGCAGTGAATACAGATTTTGTCTGGCGACTGTGGTTGCGTCTGCATGTGGACTTTTCATCTAGCTTTTCATCCAAGTCACCGTGTATCCTTGTATGCATGTGCTCTATCATCTATTGAGACTAATTGAGACTATACTCAATACACTTTTTAAGCATGTGCTTCACACACATACAGCTCTCGGTCTCCAAGTTGCTATTACTATATATAGCTTGCTATAAGTTGCTAACTAGTTAAGTTTAAGCAAACACGGCTCTTAGGAGGCTGTCTCATAGAAATAAAAAAAATTAAAATCTAGAAAAAACATTTAAAAATCCAAATTGTTCAATTTTGTTAGGACCTTTTACTTAGTTTTTTCAAGCCTTTTTACGCAAAACTAGACTCAAAAAAACTGGACAGTTAAACAAAAATATGAGAAAATTGAAACATCAAATTATATTATAGCAAGCTATTAAAACATAGCAAGAAGGCCTTTAGCCTAGCCTTTATAGCGTGGAACCAATTAATCAATCAATTAATCAAAGATAAACATTTCATCAAATATCTTAGTAAACATTCATCATCTACTTTAATATTAGTTAGTTAGTTAGGTTAGAGGGTGCTTCAACCCAGTTAGAGGCAACTTAGAGCGATAATTATTTCTATATAATAATTTTTTATATATATTTCTAGATAGCTCTCTCTTTTCCTAGCTCTTTTCTACTCTGTTTCTATGTATAAACTACAGTGCTAGCTCTGGCGACAGATAGACATAGCGGGAAGGCCCTAGGGCGGAACATATTAATCAATCAATCAATCAATCAATCAATATAAATCATATCAGATTCATATGATGGGTCATATATATATATATATATATATATATAATACACACATATATATATATATATATATATATATATTCCTTACAAATCCAGTTCAAATTTCCGGGGTATCTAAGAGAATTTAGTGGAATGCAAGCTTGGAATTTAGCGGAGTTTTGCGGGGAATCTCAGGCTACAAGCAGATTTCAGTGGAATTTGACACACCGTCGACAAGTTGCCGCCAGAGTTGCCGAACACCCTCACAAACCTCTTGTCACCGCTCAGTGACGCTGCCGCTCTGCTCACACCTTCGACAAATTGCCGCCTGAACACCCTCACAACCCTCTTTCACCGCTCAGTGACGCTGCCGCTCTGCTCACTTCTTCGACAAATTGCCGCCTGAACACCCTCACAACCCTCTTTCCCCACTCAGTGACGCTGCCGCTCTGCTCACACCTCCAACAAGTTGCCGCCTGAACACCCTCACAACCCTCAGTCACCGCTCAGTGACGCTGCCGCTCTGCTCACACCTCCAACAAGTTGCCGCCTGAACACCCTCACAACCCTCTTTCCCCGCTCAGTGACGCTGCCGCTCTGCTCACACCTTCGACAAGTTACTTCCGCAAAGCGGTGCGTGACTCGAAGGGGAGAAGAGACAAGCAACCAAGAAGAGCAGATCAGATTCGTGACGCGGGTGCCGGTGCGTGACTCGAAGGGGAGAAGGGACAAGCAACCAAGAAGAGCAGATCAGATTCATGACGCGGGTGCCGGTGCGTGACTCGAAGGGGAGAAGAGACAAGCAACCAAGAAGAGCAGATCAGATTCGTGACGCGGGTGCCGGTGCGTGACTCGAAGGGGAGAAGAGACAAGCAACCAAGAAGAGCAGATTGAGATTCGTGCGAACTCGTGTGGGCACCGTCGACTCTCAAAAGACAACTTCCAACGGGACAGACGCACACGTCTCTCGGGGTGGGCGTTCGCAGGCAGACAGAGCAAAGAAGAGCTGCACAGAAGCCGCATGCAGTCAGAACAGAAAGGCGAGAGAGCCACGGAGAATCGGCGGCCTTATCGCACGACTCCTGAAAGCGCCTCAAAGAAGCTGCCGCTGCCGACCGTCACTTGTGGAACAAGGCCGAGGCTGACAGACACGGGACCAGTTGATCGGGGAAGAAGAACTCTTCCCCTCTCAATCTGAGAACGGCCCCCTTTGGGCGGGGGTCATACAACTTACACCTGTCTAGGGTGTGTCGCGGAAGGGCGGCCTGCACGGCCAGGGGGTCCTTTGGAGTGACTTCGGGGAGGCGGTCGAGCTTCCCCCCCGACAACCAGTTGTGAACTGCCCGCGCGAGTTCGTGTGCCCTCAGGTAACGGGTGGGCATTCTCTGCACCCCAGTGTCTGCCTCAGCAAGACGGGAGAGGAATGTGTCAACGAAGTGCACGCAGTTGCGGCTGTAGAGAAGATAGCCGTGGGTGTGGAAGCCGTCGTTGTCGTACATCCTGTCGAGGATCTTGACAATTCGCCACCGAGGCACACGGGTCTCCCCCAGCTCCACCACGTGATCGACGGCACCGTAGAAGTCGAGTTCATCGGGGTCCCACGCGGTGATCCCGCAGGAAGCGAACTCTCCGTCCTTTTCCGCCCCGTAGTGCCATTCTACCCCATCGACTTCAACCGACACGTGATAGGCACCCCCTCCCTCCAACAAATGCTGTCGGAGCCCCTTCAGGCGATTCACCCACCCCCATTCGCGGCTGAGGTTATAAACCCGCAACCTGACCGGGCGCGCGGGAACGCTCAGGGCAAAGTCCAAAATGCGCGTCCGCAGATCTTCGTGGCTGAAGACCTGCTGGGCGGCTCTCACGGGGCTCTGTCTCTCCTCTCCATCCCCGTGCTGCTGCTGCTGTGCAAATTGGCTAGGGACGAGAAAGGTAGGGGGGATCATGCGGTTGGGCTCTTCTGTGGGGACACTCATTTCTTCTTCGGCCTCCAAGGGAGAGAGAGAGTCCCCGCGTACTCGTCGGGGCATCCCAACGCAGGCACTCTGTGGAGGTCCCCCTTTCCCTCTGCTCGCGGAGGGGGTGGAGGGACGCATCCCTCTGGAGGTCAGCACAGTCTGTCGGGGGCCCGCGTCTAATTCGTCCTGCTCTTCCTCTGCACCCTCTGCCGTCTTCTCTCGCAGCGTCAGGAGCGACCGGACGGTCTTGAAGCTTCCCGATGACGGGGGTGCAGGGGAAAATTCAATCATCGTAGAAGAAGACGCGACGGAGACAGAGATCGTCGAAGAATGGGAGGGAGAGAGACTGTCACACCCTCTTGGAGGCAGCCTGGGAGAAGATGCTACCGTCCTGCCGGTAGAGTGAGGCAAGGTACGCGCCTCTGCACGATGGTCTGCGGCTGCTGCAACCATCGGTGGAGGCTGTGGGTTGACGGAGGGCTGCATGCCGACTTCAAGGGACAACTCTCCCGATGGCGGGAGTCCCCCGATGTCTCCATCCAGGGAGTCGTCGGGAGGCGGTTGACGAGGTGCTACAGGGGTGGGTACCGGGTTGAATTTCCTGCTGCTTCTCTTTTGATTCCCCGAATGTGCAGACGAATTTGAGTTGGAAATTTCAAGGGGGACTGCGGGGGCTGGCGGTGCTGGTGGCGTGGATGCGGATGCAGGTGGGGGGTTCTGTGGGGTAACCGTAGACGCCGATCTTGAGTTGTCTGTGGAAAAGAACAAGTCTTTCGCCAAGCCTGGGGCGGCTGAGAATGAGCGTGCGCTGAAATCAGCGACAGCAGAACCCCAGGCAGAGATCATCGTGACAGCCCTTGTGGAAATACTGGCGGGGGAAGCAGTAGGGGCAGGGGGAGGGGACAGGGTCCCCTCTGCATTTGTGGAGGGAGTTTGCATGGAGGTTTTGGCCTCTCTTGTCATCAGCTCCTTCTCGCCTTGAGCCTCCTCCTCACGCTCTTCTCCACACAGAACGCGCGCAGTAGCATCGCGCTCCGTGAAGACGCCTTCTCCTCCCTCTTTCTCGCCCTTCTCCTCTCCCAATGCAGAGGCCAGATCGGACTCACGGAGAGTCCACTTTTCGTGTGCCGTGCTCTCTGTCGAGGGATTCCGTCTCTCTGCCTCTATTTCCTCCCCTAGTTCCCTCAGGAGATCAGTGCAGTCCGCTGCGGCGTCAAGGGCGTCAAGGATCCATCTTTGGTCCTCTTCCCTGCAAACGCACACACACACACACACACACACACAGAGAGAGAGAGAGAGAGAGGTGAATAGCGGAGAATGAACTCCGGACAAGACAGCACATATTTCACGTTCGTAACCTGAGAGGGCAATGGAAAGCTTGAAGGCCGGACACGAAGGCAAGGAAGGAAGGGAAGGGGATGCAGTTTTTACAATTGTCTGTTTGTCTGTCTGTCCGTCTGTCTCGGACTGTCTGCCTGTCTGCCGATCTCTGTGTCTCTCTGTGAGAAAAGCAAAGAGAGAAGGGGAAACGTGCATAGTGCCCGTACCTGGAGCGATCGTGGATTCAATCAAACACGCACCTGTTCGGTTTGTCCGAAGACTCCAAATCCGAGAGCCGCGGGGGAGAAGAGGGATTGAATTTCGAGGTGTCGGGCACTCGTGTCGGTGAGATGGGGTCAAGCGTCTCTCTTTCAGAATCTCCTCCCCTTTCTGTCCTTAGGGGTGTTTGGGGTGGTGACTGGCAGACGGGAGTTGAGGGGGGAGGCAAGGAAACTTTGCCGCCCATACGGCTTGCGGTCTCTGACCTGACCTCACTCTCTGAAATGACTGACGGCAGACGCGTGGGGATAAAAGGAGTATCGTCAAAGACCGTGGGGGTACCACCGCTTCGCTTACGCACATTTGTTCTGATACGCTGACCCTCTCCGTAGGAGAACAGCCGCGTACTTTCCGCATGTGACTGCGCTACTCGAAGGGACTCCTCTGGAGATGCAGCCCTTTTCACCCAGGCCTCCAAAACCAAAAACCATAGCGGGGTGTCAAGACGCGCAAGACTGCTGGATCGAGGGAACCTCCAGTCGGAGGGAAACGAAGGGTATTGAAGGCCTTCGGTCGTCAGTTCTCCGGGGAAACGATCACGAAGGCCCTGAATAAGGCTGTCGTACAGACTTTCTAGTCGCTGCAGCTCTTCAGCCGCAGGTGCAGAGAACGACTGGTTACTGTCACGACTGACGGTGTACTCTGTTTTCTCTCGGAAGTCGGGCCACTGCAGCTCTTCCAACCACCTCCATGAAAGGAAGGGCCTGGCGCCGGTCCGGGACTGCTGCTGCAACACCTCTCTGAAGGCGCGGACTAGACGCCGGCCCCAAAGCCCGTTGTTGATCAAAGTTGCCAGTAAGAAAACGTGTCCGTTGACCATCTCAATGGCTAACAGGGACCCTACCTTGTCCATGCTGCCGTCGGGGTCTTGACTGAAGCGCATCAAGCGGATATCCTGGAATGGGATCTGAACGCAAGGCAGCGCGACCGGAATCCGGTGCTGGCGGTAGTGACGGGTCATCTTGTACTGCGGACGGAGAAGGATCGAATGGGGGCCCAGCCAGAGGTCATAGGTGGGGGGCAAAAGAGGTGACTGTGGAGGGACACACTCAGGCGACAGTACTACCCCCTCAAATTCACCCCCCAAACAACGGGAAAATCCTGTCGCCCGCTGAAATTGGTCGGAGTCCGCATGAATCTCTCGCCAGACATTATCGACGTCAGTATCCATCTTGAAGGGAAACCAATATCTTGGTACAGAAACAAAGCAGATTGATGTACAGAAACTGAGCACTTTGAGCAGGCTGCCAGCGTTTTGGGATTCAACGTTGAGTTCAGAAGGGGTGCAAAAAGAAGCGTTGCGCCGATGCGATCCGAAGATCCGAAGAAGAATCTTGGAGATCGTGTGACTTCACGCAAGTATGTATGCAGCTTTCTGTCTTCAAAACTTTGACAGACTGCATGACAACTGCACGTACAAATTAGGCCAACATAGGCCAACATAGGCCAACTCACGTACAAATTAGATCAAATTAGGCCGAGCAGGATCCGGGCGGGTGCATGGCCCCGGAAAGCGAAGCGGGGGGCACTTACGAAACATGCAATTAGCGGTGCATGTGCAACATTGCAACTGCGACATGAATCGTTTCATGATGCAACATGCGCACGCGTGACAGTATATCTCCTTGTAATAATATAGGCTTGTATGGCTTCAATGTTTCTAACTCGGTTCGACCCGATCGATCGATCGTCAGCCTGCAGAGGTCAGAACGGGAGACGAAATTTCCGCATACACAAGGAAAGGGGGAAGATTCGAGATGCTTCCAGGACCATAGAGAATCGGTCGTTTTGTGATGGAGCCAAAGCATCGGTCGGTTTGGTCTGTCAGATCGATCCTGCGTGCACCTTCTCTCCGGCGAAGCAGCTTCGTCGTTAGACTTTGCAGCAGCAATGAATGCTAGACTGGCTTAATTGCTTCTCGAAACTCGAATTGGACAGATTCTGAAATTGAAGGCGATCTTTTGCGAAGGCACTCCACTGCCTTTAAAAGCCGGAGCAACTGGAGCTGACAAAACTCCAGTTTTGCTTCTGCTTCGACCGAGAATTGTGGGGAGAGTTCTTTCGGAGGAACCGTGCAGAGCTCCTCCACTGAGAAAACTGCGCCTGTTGCGTCGGTGCTACAGCAGACTGAGAAGAGTGCACCGGCCGTGCGATTCACTGCGAAAGCCGAAGTCGGGCGCAGGAAAGAAGATCCCACAGCCAGCATGAAAGAAGCCTTTATTCTTCAGCCGCACAAATCGAGACTCGCCGAAGAAAAGCATTGCCTCCCAGCCCCCGAATCCTTTGAGGATTGCCGGGCCGAAATCTCCAACTCTCAGGGTCTAGACCACACCACCATCTCTATAGACACACTCGGTCAGCTGTTGGAAATGCGACTCACTTTCTTCTCTCCCCGTCTTTCATTTCTGGCCGAGGATCAACCCGTCAAGCTTTTCCTCTGCAGGTATGGAAGGCTCTAGTACTTGCACTCTCTCGACAGATGTATCAGTTCACGTCGTTTTCCCGCACCTCAAGAGTAAGTCACCGTGAGGTGTTTCGACTTCTGATAGATGACATTGTCTCCAGCCCTTCGTGGCCTTCCTTTCAAGATGCCCTCTGATCCTTTTGCTGCAGGTCTCCAGAGAATTCCGACACCGGATTCCTATAACGTCCTGATAGTAGACAGAGAAAGGAGAAAGAGCCAGGGAGGCGATAGGATCGAATCAGCAAAGAGAATGGTAGGCCGCCAGTCTGATCAGTTTGGTGTGGCAATTGATATCGTCTGCAGATGGGAAGAAGATTCAGATTCCTTTCTTATGCGTCGTCTTTTGCCCGTAGATGCCAGCACTTCTAGATGCAGAAGGGGAAGGGACTCCAATCACGGAGTATCAGCAATCTCTCTTGAGGATGGCAGGTCTGTCTTCTTGCAGACTGGCCGGAAAGTCGTCTTTTCCTTCTCCCTGCCTGTATGCGTTCTTCGAAAACAAAGGGCACTTTGCATGACGGTGATTGCAGACACGATGCACGAACTCGGAGCGGGAAGAGACCTCCTTCGGGCAGTGCTTTGCCGAATGGAGGGTTTGGCCTCAACCTTTCAGTCTGCGTACGAGAGTGAGTGAGTGTGCAAGTACCATGCTTTAGGAAAGTTTAACTGGCTGGTCAGTCGCGTGTGACTTCTTTACGTCTGCTTTCCATTCAAATCTCTTGAGTTGCAGGAGTGAAACTGAAAGAAACTCGATTGCTGGAGGTTTTGGAACAAAAGGGAGTGAAAGAAGGAGAGTGGTTGGCACTGAGTTGCCGGTTCTTTGTTGACGTCATCGGGAAAGAAGAGGCCCTATCGTTCCTCGAATCGATCAAGAGCATTTCCATTCAGGATTCAGATAGCCTCACAGGCTTTTTTCAGGATAAGATGGTGCGACACGCTCAGAGGATCAAGGAGAATGGAGCAGTGTGGAATGAGGAGGATGTAGGGATTTTGCGCGACCTGGTCTTGAAGGGACGATTTCCGGAGAAGAAGGTTGGCAATCCCATCCCTCCAACTCGAATGAGCTTCTGATCCATCAGCTAGTCCACCAGGGATTCATCCTGTTATGTTTTTGTCCTGCAGGTATTTGAGGAGGCACGCGCAAAACCGAGGTCCTATCAGTGCAAGCACTGTGGTCCCGGCCTGTTTTTTTCATGCGGTGCACGGCAGAAGAGAGAAGTAAGGGGAAAAGAGCCCGAATTGGTGGCAAAGAGGAATTAAATGAGAACTGCACTTGAGCGTACTAGAAGAGTAAAAAATGCAGGAGACTCCTATGGAAGTTAATTGTGTATAACAAAACAAAAAACTTGAAAAAAACCTTTCTCAAAACTGCCGTATTGATTATGGTTTAAGAAATGATTGGTAAACAATTAAATATTTGTAAGTATGAATTCAATTGAATTCAATATTTAACTCAATGTAGAACTCTTTTTTTTTTGCTATAGTAATAGCTAGAGTAATAGTGACCAAGGCCAGCTTTAGAGCCAGCTAGAAATATGACTCTTTCATGTTTGATATTCTCGGATATTCTATACGTTTTAATTCATGAACAGTTTATATTTTTTAATTTACCATTCAGTTTTTTTTATTCTTAATCTTCTATTAAGGCTCAAACTTCCAGTTAAAAGGAAAAACAAAAAATGGAATAATTAGGTCAAAACTTTAGTATTAATCTCCATTTAATTTTACTAGCGCGTATCTTTACCAATCTTCATAATCTAAACCCTAGTCTAAACCAGACCAAACGTGTAGTAGTATCATACTCTCCGTAAAGACTTCATCCGCGGCCCTCCTGGACGTACCCCCCTTTAACCTGTAACTAGTTGAAAGTGCTTTAACTTCCTGCAAGTACGTTTTATGGTAAAAGTTAGTTAGTGGTTGTTTAGTTTATTTAACATGTCAAAAATAACAACTTGGGGCCCGGGGCCGCCTAGGGGGATGCGGGGCCGAGGGTCCTACAGTTGGGCGTCTGTAGCTCTGTACATACACTGCCGGCCAGACTCCGACTTGACTCTGAATGCGTGCATAACCAATACAACCCACAAAATTCTCCGTTGTCGCGCCATGGCAAGGCACAGCAGGGGTCTGTGCTTCCTCCTCCTCTCCTCCCTTCAGCTTCTTCCCCCTTGCCCTCTGTGCGACCGCGAGATTGGGGTGAAGTGAAGACAGCAACCCGAGCACAGAATGGAAAGAGAAGAAAAATAAGAGATCGAGTAAGAGAAGGCCGCGATTCAAAGACCCGCGTTCCCCTTCCATCACTATTCAGCCCCTGTTTTGCGCATGCACGTGCACCTGCTCAGCACGGACGAATCCAGGCAGGCGCACAAGGATGCACCAAACAAACCTCCAACGCTAGTGCGCTTTCTGAGGGGGGCTTCTTCAAAGGCCACGGCGCGAGGCTGTCCATCCTTTTCCCTTCTCTAGCTGCTGCCATGCAACGACGCACGTGAGGCTTGAAAGACACGGGGTAGATGGAACACTTTGACATATTCAGCAGCAGAAACGAAGAAAAGAAAGGACAACAAACGCAACGAACAACTTGGCCCTGCATCTTTCGTCGTGTCTCCTCTTCACAGTGTCATTCCAGTCCACTGCATGCTTCTTCCTTCTTGATCCAGAGAAGAGAGAGAAAGTGTGTGAAGATCTCAAACGACGAAAGGCGGGAGGGACGACAGAGCGAGAGGGGGGGTCCACTCTGACGCTGGGTGCACGTGCGCACGCATTCTTTTTCTTGAGTCTCCTTTGAAGAGCTCATCTGATTTTTCGTCTAATCTGAAACCCGGCTGGTTGTATTCAATGCATCCACTCACCCACTCACTTAAAAAAAAGAATCCAAAAAACAAAACAGCCGTGAAAGGCGGGGAGAGACCCACCCCCGCACATAAACAGACAGACAGGGCACTCTCTCTCCCTCTCTGTCCACTGATTCACAAGTCACGCACGCAGGCAGACACTTGATCATCGCCCCTTTGTTCTTTTGATTAAATATGTGTACACTGATTTTTACACGCATTCATGCAAAGAGGGAGAGAGAACGACCATTCAGCCCTTCCTCCCTTCCCAGATTGATCTGATGATCTTGCAACAATCGCCTCCTTTTTCTCCTTCCGTCTCTCGCCCTTTACTCTTTTCGAGCATGGCGCTTCCCTCCGGCCCCTTCGATTTGCCTGCAGAGAAAGAGCATGGAGCAGAACGGAAACGCAATTAATCCTCCACCGAATAATTGCTGCCTGAAAACGAACGAAGTGGGGGGATCTGATGCCCCAACGAAGGCAACTCGTGACAAGCAAGTCACAAACACAAAGGCGGGCAAATCCGAATGACACCCTTACTTCCAATCTGTATGCACTGAACACAGCAAAGGACATTCTGCTGCAACCAATGATAACAATTGCCCGCTCATGCTGCTCTCTGCCGTCCACATGCAGACTTGTGGTCCCTCCGAGAAGGACAGTGCAGATGTTTCGTCTTGGAAGCAGTCGTTGAAGAATCAGGAAGAGAAATGTCTTGGAAGCAACCGTTGAAGAATCAGGAAGAGAAATGTCTTGGAAGCAACCGTTGAAGAATCAGGAAGAGAAATGTCTTGGAAGCAACCGTTGAAGAATCAGGAAGAGAAATGTCTTGGAAGCAACCGTTGAAGAATCAGGAAGAGAAATGTCTTGGAAGCAACCGTTGAAGAATCAGGAAGAGAAATGTCTTGGAAGCAACCGTTGAAGAATCAGGAAGAGAAATGTCTTGGAAGCAACCGTTGAAGAATCAGGAAGAGAAATGTCTTGGAAGCAACCGTTGAAGAATCAGGAAGAGAAATGTCTTGGAAGCAACCGTTGAAGAATCAGGAAGAGAAATGTCTTGGAAGCAACCGTTGAAGAATCAGGAAGAGAAATGTCTTGGAAGCAACCGTTGAAGAATCAGGAAGAGAAATGTCTTGGAAGCAACCGTTGAAGAATCAGGAAGAGAAATGTCTTGGAAGCAACCGTTGAAGAATCAGGAAGAGAAATGTCTTGGAAGCAACCGTTGAAGAATCAGGAAGAGAAATGTCTTGGAAGCAACCGTTGAAGAATCAGGAAGAGAAATGTCTTGGAAGCAACCGTTGAAGAATCAGGAAGAGAAATGTCTTGGAAGCAACCGTTGAAGAATCAGGAAGAGAAATGTCTTGGAAGCAACCGTTGAAGAATCAGGAAGAGAAATGTCTTGGAAGCAACCGTTGAAGAATCAGGAAGAGAAATGTCTTGGAAGCAACCGTTGAAGAATCAGGAAGAGAAATGTCTTGGAAGCAACCGTTGAAGAATCAGGAAGAGAAATGTCTTGGAAGCAACCGTTGAAGAATCAGGAAGAGAAATGTCTTGGAAGCAACCGTTGAAGAATCAGGAAGAGAAATGTCTTGGAAGCAACCGTTGAAGAATCAGGAGGAGAAATGTCTTGGAAGCAACCGTTGAAGAATCAGGAAGAGAAATGTCTTGGAACCAACCGTTGAAGAATCAGGAAGAGAAATGTCTTGGAAGCAACCGTTGAAGAATCAGGAAGAGAAATGTCTTGGAAGCAACCGTTGAAGAATCAGGAAGAGAAATGTCTTGGAAGCAACCGTTGAAGAATCAGGAAGAGAAATGTCTTGGAAGCAATCGTTGAAGAATCAGGAAGAGAAATGTCTTGGAAGCAATCGTTGAAGAATCAGGAAGAGAAATGTCTTGGAAGCAACCGTTGAAGAATCAGGAAGAGAAATGTCGAGGTTCTTATAATGACTCTGTGGGAGAGGTTTCTGTCAGCCCTTGGCCAGAGTCCGAGCCACACAGCCACCTATATTCTTCCCTTTCACCACACCAACCTTTCTTGCCGTGTCTCCTTTTCTCTCGCCCTCTCCTCCTCTGTCGCCTCTGCGTGCCGAGAGAGAAGAGGGGCCCTCCGTCTGCAGCAGCAGAAGATTCCGTCATGCGGAGAGGGGAAAATGCAAACGAAAACGAACAGAAAAGATAGTGAACGCATTGCCTGCACATTCAACCTGTGTGCCATCTCTGCCTGTCACGTTGTCACGAAGGGCAAAAGAAAGAGATTCATGCACGGACGATGCTTAAGACCAACCTGAGCTCCTCGACCTCCTCCCCCACTCGCTTCTTGAACGAGACTGCGAGATCCCGCGCCCACTTCTCGGAAGGGGACCAGCCGCTCTTTCTGCAGACAGAACAGAAGTCAGGGGGGGGCTCGTCATATGCAGAAAACACAAAGAACGGACCAGGGACGACGGTTGTAAGATTGACAGCTGCTACTACAGATAGACTCTTTCCTATCGAAGACAGTCAACACACAGCCCTCATTCCTCCCTCCCTCCACTGACCTTCCCTCATCCCCCCTTTGATTTGACATCACCACAGTGAGGGTCACCTCTCCATCGTCATCGATCGAAACCTCAAAGCCGACGTCGCCCCCCCAACCACCCCCCTTTGCAGCGGTCAGTCCCATCGCGTGCCGCGTCTCCTCCCTCTCAGAGAAACCCAATTTCATCGGGACCAGCTCCCAGAAGAGAGCTCCCTTCGACACCACTACTGCCGCCAATTTGTTTCCAAGGCTGTTTCTTCTGAAGACAAACGCGGGCCCCTTCCCCTTCCGTTGCTCCTGCTTCGAGTCGAAGCTGAGGGAATTCAAAAGCGCACATGCACGCTCAAACGCCTCCTCTCCCTTCCCGACCACTTGCTGGACAACCACGACTTTCTCCGTCTCCTTCAACTCGTCGAACGAAGACGGGTGTTCCTTCTTGGCAGGCTTGGCAGTCATCACCTTGTTCAGGTATCCACTCACATACTTCTCAGGAGGCTTGAACACAGTCAGGTGCGGAGAGGCAGAAGACACGACCAAGCCAGTACGAGGCACTTCACGAACAGTATACAGAGTCCCCAAAGCAAGCACTGCACCTGCAGCATACTCTGCAGGGCGCTTTGCAACGGAGGAACCGGCGGCCTGCATCCCCCCCAGGATTTTGGCCAGCCTGTCGTCCCTCGCGTTAACTTTGGGGATGTTCAAAGGCCGTTTTCATGCTCCTCGGGCCTGCCAGGTGAACGCACCGAGCAGCAGAAGTAGCAAATACTTCATCCTGTCTCTTCTCGTCTCAGTCCGGCCGGAACCTGTCAAACAAACAGAAAGAGCTGGAGAGGTTCAAAGAAGATTCAAAGAGCACCCAACTTCCAGTCGCAGAGCTAGCAGCCAATAAAACAAGGTCAAGTAGTCAACGGCAAGGGCCTTTATCGGTGATGAATGTCTGGGCCAGTTTGGAGACGGCTAGCAGGAGGCGAACTGTCATTCAAGCAGGTCTTGCATGGTCTTGCGGTCCCGAAAGGCAAGGCAGACTCGCGAAACGTAACGCATGCACTTCGGAGGCTGATCGAATCGGAGCTCTGTATGGCACCTTTTTTGCAGTTTTTTTTTTCTACCTCAGTGCATGCATGCACCTGCATTGAAGCATGCACATACATGACAATTGCACATGCAGTGTCAATTCGATGCGATCTCCCTCTCTCTCTGTCTCTCTCTCTCTCAAGTGTCACAAAACAGCATCAATGAGAACCCTGCGAGTGTCTCGTACATCGGAACTCCAGACAGAGAAACTGCTGCCAGAACAACAATTGGACAGACCAGGACCCCTGCCGTCTCCCTGTATATATATATGTTCACTCCCTGAAACATAGCGGCAAGGTTATTTCCCTTGCATTGCATTGTATCACAGGAATTGTTTTCCTGGGTACCGATCTTTTGCTCTTCAACGGAGCCGCTTACATAGAAAAAAAAGGATGGGAGGTCTGGACTCTGACTACTCAGACGACGACTTTGAGGACTCCGACGTCGCCTCTGAAATCCAATACAAACCTGCAGTTGCCTTGCCAAAACAAAAAGAAGCCCCGGCAGCAGTACAAAAGGAGGATGAAGTCGCAAAGCCTACTTTCTCTTCAGTTCCACAGATGAAGGTCGAGGCACCGATTCGTAAAGACGTTCCGCCGGTAACAAAAGAAAAATCAAAACAACCTGAACTCATCCTGTCAAAGAAAGACGAAGCAAAACTCTCTCAGGTGTCCCCACCCAAGAAACAGGACACACAGAGGTCTGATCTTGCGCCTCTGAAGACAAGTGAAAACAAGCCGACAGCCCTCGCACCTGTAAAGAAGCAGGGCACCAAACTTTCCGACGCCAGTTCGGTCAAAACTTCTTCTGCAAAACCCCCAAAGCGTGATGACCCAGACCCGAAGCTTTCAAAGATTGTGCGCCCAGCAAAGTCGAGTGAGGAGAAAGACGTAAAGAGGAAAGAAGCCTCGCAAGCGTTACCCGAAGGAGTCCCCAGCACCGAGGTCGCCTCTCATCTGAACAAAGTAGACACCGCTGTTTCTCGGTCAGCACCTACAACTCCCTGCATGCCTCTCACCGAAAATCACACACACACACACACACACACATATATATATATATATATATATGTGTGTGTGTGTGTGTGTGTGTGTGTGTGTATATATGAATGAATGAATGAATGACTGACTATAGCCGTCGGAGCCTAGCTCCTGGCAGTCCATGTTCATGCAAGCCTTGTTCAAGATCCTTATATATATGCCTTGTTCAAGATCCTTATATATATATATATATATATATATATATGTTGATGCACATTTTGTCTTCCCTGAAGAGCCTTGTGCTGCAAGTGTGTACATGGTGCTGTTCACAATCTCTTAGAAAAAAATCGTTGTCGGGGCGATTTTGTTGTCCTAGATTTTTTTTTTGAAGATGGAGAATCAAGGAGAGAAGAGGGCCTCACTGTGCATAAAAGTACATATGTGTTCTCCTGTTTTTTCTTTGTATTGCTCTCTCATTCCAGGCCATCAACTTCTTTCCTTCGCCGTATCTATGATGCGTGCCTGTGTGAGTCCCTTAGCTTCCTTTCCCCTACCCCTCTGTCTCTTCCGCAGTCTGGACGCGCTAATGGTGAAGGAACCAAAGGAGAAGAAGAAGAGCACACCTCACGACCATAAGGGGGCAGGGAAAGAAAAAGAAAACCAAAACAAAAACCAGAAGCAAAGCACAAACGGGAAGGTCAGGCAAGCAGCTCAAAGTCAAGTCCCTCACACACGAGGAGCAATTCAAAGGGCAGAGTGACCTGTTTCTCTCTTCCGTGGTGTGGACTCTTGTTGTCAAAGATAGCTAGCGAAAGAAGCCGTTAAAAAACTTGTTCTCTCTCTCTCTCTCTCTCTCTCTCTCTGTGCGTGCGTGTGTGTGTGTGTGTGTGTGTGTTCTGTGTTCATGATCTCGCATTCCCCTTCGAATGTCAAGCACCTCTGTTGCCAGCAGTCTCCCTCCGCTCTTTTCTCAAACTCTTAAGAAATATCCAACTGTGTGCATTCGTAACTGTAAGCTTGTTATGTAAGTCGCGGATGAGTCTTCATCTGTCTATGCGCATGCATGCAGGTGATACTGCGGCCCCCAGTGATCCCTGGTGTTCGTCTCTCCGATCCCTCCAAGGCCCTCGACGCCCTTCCCCTCCTTGCCATTGCAGCCCTGGACCTCCACTCACTCGCAGACGCCTGGTTGAGTGGGGGGGGCGGGAGGGGTGCAGAGAAAGACTCGGGGTTTCGTTTTCAGACAGACGGCAAGGGGAGGAATGCGCTGCATGTTGCGTGCTTCCACGGGAGCGCACGAACGGCGGGGGTGCTCTTGAGACACTCGGGGATGTCTCTGGCATTCATGCAAGATGAACTTGGACGCACACCGGCTTTCTATGCAGCTGCGCGGTCAGTCCTCAATTTGTCAATCCATCAGGCGGGCATGCCACCTGGAAACCGTCTCTTGTCCATGTTTTGGTCCGTGCCATACTGTTAAACAGGCCAACAAACTCTTTCTGTGTGCTCGTGCGTGCGTGCGTGCGTGTGTGTGTGTGTGTGTGTGTGCGTGTGTGTGTGTGTGTGTGTGTGCGTGCAGGGGTCACTTCGGTCTTCTCCGTTTGATCACCCTGTTCATCCAGATTGAGGCAGAGGCAGACGCCGGGTGTCTGTTCCAACGACTGATGATGGGCCTGCCCCGTCCAACTCCTCGAGAGAGGGCAGAGAGGTGCCGGCAGGTGGGGGGACTGCAGGGGCGATTCTCTCCTTTTGACAACGGACCTCCTAGAGTCCCTATGGACCTGGCTGACACCTTGCGCCTCGCGTGCTTTGGGGGGATCACCGAGACCCACGCAGAAGCCGCGTTACGCGCCTTCATGGAGACCCTCAGGTGGGCTGGAAGGAAGGAAGGAAGGAAGGAAGGAAGGAAGCAAGGAAGGAAGGAAGGAAGGAAGGAAAGAAGGAAAGAAGGAAGGAAAGAAGGAAAGAAGGAAGGAAGGAAGGAAGGAAGGAAGGGAGGAAGGAAGGAAGGAAAGAAGGAAGGAAAGAAGGAAGAAAGGAAGGAAAGCATCAAGGGCCGGTGGACGGGTGGCAGGCACAAGGTGGAAATTGAATCAGAAAATAGAAACGGCAAACATCCTGTGTGGAAGTAAGTGTGTTTATGCATTTACATCCACGTGTGTGCCTGCCTGCGTGCAGATACGGTTTCGAGAGTGTCTTCCTCGAGCCCGACAAGCATGGGTTGCTCCCCCTGCATGCAGCCATCCGCAACGATGCACAGCCGTGCTCCATCGCCCTGGAGGAAATCCTGAGGCTGCCGTCCCAGTTGCACCCCCTGATGGAAATTAGGGGCGGCACGGGGGCGCCTGCAGCAGGCCCCTCGGGGGCGAGGGGAACCGACCCAAGGGGTGGGATCTTGGTGAGAGACTTGGAGAGGAAGGCACACGCGCGGTTTGTACAGACAGTGGGACGACTCTCCAAAATGGTTTCGGTGGAAGCGAAAGGTCGTCTTGAGAGTGCTTGGGCTGATGACACACGAGAGGTCGGTATGCCTGGGCATCGGTCTGCCTGCCTGTGTCTGTCTGTGTCTGTCCGTCTGTCTTTTGCCTGTGCATTTGCGTACCACACTGCAGAGGCCATATTTGTCTGCCAGGAAAGGCTTTTCACTCTTCTTTTGTCCGCTCCTCTCCCTTTTGTTCGCAGCTTTGGGGGGGGGGGAGCAAAAAGAGAAAGGTACGTTCAAGTCGGAGTACTGCCTTGTGACACTGTGCAGCTTGTGAGAAGAATGGTGTGGTTTCGGGACCTTTCGGGCTTTCTCCCTCTCCACTACGCCGCTTTTTCTGGAGTTCCTGCCCTCGTCTCGCCCCTTCTCTTGTCGGGAGCAGACCCGAACGCATCAGCAGTGGCGGTTTCTCCGTCCTCCCCTAGTGGAGTGGGGAAGGGGGAGGAGCAGAAAGAGAAGGACAAGGGGAAAGAGACAAAGACTGAGGATGGGGGAGAGAAAAGTGGAGGGACACAAGTTGATGTCTGTGGGTGTCCCGCGTTGCGAGAGATCGCAGAGGTGGTGGCAGGTGGGTCTCTGTCGGACCTCAGGACCCTCTACGCAGGAGGTGCGGGTAGATTCAAAGAGAGGTCAGACCAAACAGGGGCGTCTGAGGCCCTCTCTCTGGGTGTGACGGCAGTTGACCTTGCACCCTCGACAGACATTCGGGCATTGCTCCTCTCCAGAGGGTTCGCTTCCCGGACTGGAGGGGGCGGGAAGAGAGGGAAAGAGAGAGACGCGTCTCCAGACCCAGGGGGCGGATCGTGGAAGCTTAAAGAGGCAGAAGGCGACAGAATGAAGAGAGGCGGTGGGGTAAACTTCAAAGAGGATCAGAGGGAGAGAGCAATCTGCGATGCCCTGGAGGTGAGAGGAAGGAAATCAGAATTGTCTTGCTGATTGGCTCTGCTGACCTATAGCTTCATGGCCAGGCTCTTTTCTCTGTGCTCGAGCCAATTGATGATCTTCTATTGGAATACATTCTTGGATTTGTTTTTGCAGGATAACTTTCGGAATCCTGACTTATCTCTCTTCCTCCTTTTTCTCAATCAATCAATCTGAGCTTTGTTTACCAATGAATCAACCTGATCAAGAGGGTCGGCCAGAATTGCACAAATCCCTGCCTGCTCACAAGTTTGTCTGCAGGTCTGCCGAGAAGCCGCGATGGGGTCCCCGTCGTCTTTCAGCGCCAACAGCCCCGCGGGGGTTCTCTGTCGCACACCTCTGCATGCAGCTCTGCTTCTCTCTGCGTTGGGGACCTCAGAGGGGCACCTCGGTCGGTTGACGCATTGTTGCATGGATCTCTTTCTGTGTGTATGTCCTCGGATAGATTTCTTTCTTTCTTTCTTTCTTTCTTTCTTTCGTTCTTTCGTTCTTTCTTTCTTTCGTTCTTTCTTTGTTCTTGATTTCTTTCGTTCTTTCTTCCTTCTTGATTTGTTTTTGCTGTCCTTCCTTTTATAGACGCCCATCAATCACGGGACAGGGACGCAGATAGGAGAAGAGGGGAGACAACGCAGAGTCCTTTTGATGTCGCGCATTTGTGTTCGTTTTCTCTTCTCTTCTCTTCTCTTCCGTGTTCTCTCGTTCCCTTGTTTCTTTCTTTTCTCTTGACGCGGAGCTCTTCGGATTTCCTTCTTTTTCTGACAATCAACCATGCATGAACTTCCTGCACAATGCAGTCTGTCTAGTGTTCCATTCATTCCACATGCTTGCACTTGGAGTTTATCTCTTTTCTGTCACAATTCCCAAAAATTCCCCGCAGAAGGCTTTCTCCGCGTGTTTGGGTATGCCGACCCTCTAAACCCTGACGTGAATGGATGGACGGCCTTTCACTACGCGGCCTTCTTTGGACTGGTCAGTCAGAAGGGAACAAACATTTGTTCAGGCTCATTGATACTGTTGTCTCCTGTCCGACCGACACAAAGAAGCAAACACACACAGACCTAAACAAACATCGGATGGGATCATGCAGAATGAATGTGATCAGGGAGAACTCCCATGCACCACTCACTCAATCCCCTCCCCTCACCTCCAGGATTTGACCGTTGTCCCCTTCATTCCTGCACTTTGCCCACATTTTTTTAAATGGCCGCTTTCAAAACCTCTGGAAATCTTTTTACTCTAATGTGACGGACCTAGAGTCTTTGATTGTGTGCAATGCAGAGCGGCCAGCTTGCGCGTCTGATGAGTCACTTGAGGAAGCAGAGGAAGAGGTCGGAACCTCTGATAGCAGAATCCTCAAGGATGAGGCCCTCTGGGGAACCGCTGCTGCCCCAGAAGACGAACAAAGGAAGGACAGCCCTTCATCTCGCTGCCGTGCGACCCTCCAACCACGGGTGCATCGCCCTTCTCTTGGAGGTCACTCTTCTGAAATGCGGACTGGAGGACAGAGACGGAGACGGGTTGACCCCCCTGCTCCTGGCTGCTCGAGAGGGAGTTGCATGCTCTGTCCTGCAGCTCCTGCAGTATGGCGCAGACGAATCTGCTAAAGACCCTGAGGGAAGGGGAGCTCTGCAGCTTGCTGTGATGGCCGGAAGAGAAGAGGTGGTGCGTCTGCTGGCTCTGTGGAACTCCGGCCTTCGTTCTCGGGAGGGCGTTGGGGGGGGAGGAGTGAACAGGCGGGGGGGGAAGGAGGACCGGGACCTTCTGTTGGGAGTGACCATGGGTACAGGGACACGTCACCAGTCTTTGGTAGAAAGGATGAGAGGCGCCTTGGAGACGATATGGGATCTGTGCGACAAGGGCCTCACAGAGAAGGTCGTCCAGTTGATTCGGTCAGTCAGTCAGTCCATTCACCAGAGATACGGTTGGTAGAGCAGATTGCCGTGATTTATCTATCAACATATGTCCCATCGAAAACTTTTCTTCTTCTGTGTTCTGCGTTTCGTCTGCTGGGTTGGATTGAAAAATTCGCATTTTGTTTCTTTCTCTGTGGCTCAATAGAAGCCCAGTAGTAGTCGACTGAGAAACATTGGCGCTCGTACTCATACTCTCTCTCTTCATGGACGCGCGCATGTGTGTGTGTGTATGTGTATGTGTGTATATGTGTGCGTGTGTGTGTGTGTGTGTGAGAGAGAGAGAGAGTGAGTGAGTGAGTGTGTGTCTGTGTCTGTCTGTCTGTCTGTCTGTCTGTCTGTTTGAATGACTGTCTACTTGCTGGCATGTGTCTCTGTGTGCAGAGAAGGTCGGGCGTCTCCAAAAGACTTGAACCCCCTAGGCCTTCTGCCCACACACTTTGCCTGCCGGTCAGTGCTTTTGCTTTCTCCCTTCCTTTCCTCTGCCTGTTCAATGCTCTTCCCTTTTTTCTTTTTCGGGCGTTTTGCTCTCTTGATCTCTGTGTATCTCTGTGACGGAAAGAAATGGAACAACATTAATTGTCTGCCTGTCTGTCTGTGTGTGTGTGTCTGTCTGTCTGTCTGTCTGTGTGTGTCTGTCTGTCTGTCTGTCTGTCTGCCTGTCTGTCTGCCTGTCTGTCTGTCTGTCATTCTGTTTGTTTGTCTGTCTGTCTGTCTGTGTCTGACTGCAGAAGCGGAAACTCGACTCTCCTCACGCACCTGATCAACGCAGGCGGCCCTGTGGAGGTGTGGTCCACCGCCTTGCAGGAGGAAGAAGAGGATACAGAGGGACAGGAAGGAGGAGGAAGGACGGAGAGTGCAGTGCAATACCTCGGGGTCATGTCTGGAGAGTCGGAACGTCTCAAGCCTCCTTCCTTCAGAAGAAAGAGACCCCCAGAGATACACCCAGAAGTGCAGGTTAGAGGCGAGAACAGAGAAAGAAACATGAGAGAGAATTTATGCAGTCAATCAATCCAAAGATTTATTCGAATCATGGAGAGAGTCATTTGATGTCTGCACACTCACTCTGGTGCTTTTATGTCCTTTGGGTCGATCAGTCATCAGCGAGCGTATAGGTGCAAATGTGGCGATTGTTTTCTTGACTGACAAGCTGCCTGATTGATTGACAGATTCATTGATTAATTTGTTGATTGGTCGATTGGCTGGCAGGCTGACTGACTGACTGACTGACTGACTCACTGACTCACTGACTGACTGACTCACTGACTGACTGACTCACTGACTGACTGACTGACTGACTCACTGACTGACTGACTGACTGACTGACTGACTCACTGACTGACTGACTCACTGACTGACTGACTGACTCACTGACTGACTGACTGACTGACTGACTGATTGACTGACTGACTGACTGACTGCTCCTAAAAACGCGTTTGTCTTTCCTCCATTCAATCTATTACTCATTCATCGACTCGCTGCCACTGGCCACACACACGACTGCAGCCGGCCCACTTCGCTGCTTCATCGGGTCACGTGTCCTGCCTCGAGACAATCATTCGCCTCGGGGGTGCACGGAGCGACGCGAGGGATGGACGAGGGTGGACTCCTCTCATGTCGGCGTGTTCCTCTGGAGCCTTCAACTGTGTGCGGTTTCTGCTGAGTGAATGCGGTCCTGTGGAGGCCTCCTTTCTTCTCGCACAGTCAGAAGACAGAGGAGAAACCTGCCTGCATCTTGCAGCACGGGTTAGTGAGTGGAAATGAATGTAGAAGCAAACTTACTTGCCTGTTTTCAAACTTTCTGTTTCACACTCAAGAAGTGAGTGCCCGACCACTGCATGTCACAGGTCTTCCATACGTTCATGCTGATTCTTTTTTGTAATCCCATGAGCGTCAGGTCTTGTATAGCAGCAGCGAATATATCATCGATGATCAATCCGTTCTGCCCATCATCACGTGATCTTTTCCTTCCTTGCGTAATCCCGCCTCCTTCCTTCCTTCCTCCCTTCCTTCCTTCCCGACGATCCCCTTTGTGTGTGGACCTGCAGGGAGGGGCTCGTGGGCATACTCTGTGCATTGCGACGTTGTTCGCGTGTCCGTTCATCGTGTCTGCCTCAGAAGAGAAAGAAGGGAGCGAGAGGAGTGAGGACAGCGATGACGCAGGGGAGAGGACCCACTCCTCCTCCGAGGAACGCGTGCGGGTGCTGCGAGAACTGCTAAGCGTCGAAGACAAGAAGGAGCGCCTCGCTCTGGATTCTACTCCGAAGTCTCTGAGTGCGTTTGCGCATCCATCAAGGCTTCTTCTGATGGACCTGTTCAGTGCAGAGAGAGACGAGATGGCAATTCGAAAGGCCTGCAGACCCTTTCTTGCATCTTCTCAAGGCGAAGCTGTTTACAGGGGGCAAAACGCGCGTATTGCAAACCGGAAGATCTCTAAAGTGATCGATCTGAAAGATCGGAGATGGGATCAAGGTGAAAGGGGGCGAGGACGGACCTCGTGAGAATGAATCGAAACATCTGTCTATATATTAAAGTCTGCCTGTATGATTCATGTTTCAAAAGTGAAAACGCTGAGAAGCATTTTTTAAATTTTGAAAGTGATTGAGAGAATTCTCAGTTTTTAATTCTGCTCGCTCTATATTAATTTTTTTTATTATACGTATAAACGGTTCGTCTACAGTTTTAGAGAGTTTACAAATATAAATATATATAAATATGAATTAAAATTATTTGAAATTGATTCAGTTTTTTTTGTTTTCAATGTATATAGATGCAAACAGTGCGGACTATGTTAAACTGTGTAGCAAAATTATATTTTTTGATTTATTTTATATACACTTACTGGTTAAGCTAGTAGTTAAGACCATCATGTACCATCATACATACAATCAGTGTAATGACCACTAACATTCGAGGTGATAAAGCCATGACCTAAAATGTTTCGTTATGTGGGGTTACCAACTTTTGAGCCCATATTGGGGGTAATTTCGAACGTATGTCATCTTGTTTCGTCTTGGCGTACGATAAATCTTAGATGCTCCCCGCTGTGATGTGGGACTGCTAGGTACTGCTAGGGACTCCCGATTTCAGATAAAATTAAGATGCAAAGACCCGCTTAAAACACAAATATTAACATCCCATTATATGTATAAAAGCCCGGGCCGAAGCCCTGAAATGCCAACGTGCTGTCAGGCTAAGCTACGCATGGAAAGACCCGTTGCACCAAACTCAGGGATCGATTAGAACTGAAATTAAGACTGACGGAGCCCAATCAACTAGACTCTGATTCAATCCGGGCCGCCGTTGGACCCTTGACCAAATTGAAGGCGCGCGCTGCGCCTTCATATGATTTCTAATATACAGATGGACAGATCCCCCGGGCATTGATTTGTACCGACTTTTTGAAAGTGGTTCCGGTATGCATATTCAGGCATAGCGCCGTCTACGCACATGGCGAGACAGGGAAGATAGTGCATGCATGAATACATGATTGATTGATTGATTGATTGATTGATTGATGCTAAACCCTAGGTGGAGTTAGAACTCCCGGGCGGCGCATACATGCATGGGTCTGTTCAATTATGCCAGCTGCAAGCTAAGTGGACGACAGTTATTCGAACTTAATCTAATCAATCATTTACTACAATATGGCAAGAAATCATAAAGAGGAGAGAGCGTTGAGAGCACAAGAGTAATGTAATGAACTTGCGAACCCCCAGATCAGAAAAGGAGGCGGATGCAAAAGGTGAGTCACAACGAGTGAAGCAGTCTGATTGAATTAATGCCAACCACTGTAAAAAGCCTTGTTCGGCAGTCCATCGGGGGCAGACAGAGAGCCGATGAATAAAATCATTTACACACCGGCAGTAGGCTTCATAGGTGCACAGCTTTCTATCAAAGCAACCAACAGGCAGCCCACCTTGCCTACCCATCGGGTTATATGTTAGCATGTGCAAAAAAGAAAAGATCGAGCCATCCGTAACCGACAGGGCAAAACGGGGAAGGGTAAAGATGGAAAGAACACCGGAGGATGACTTGCTGCACAGGAGGAAGACAAACATATGGCGGGAGGACGGGAAGTCGCGCTGCAGAGGGGTGAGTCTAGCAAGGAAGGGGAAGTGAGAGGAAGATTGTCCATCATCCTCAGAAGCCTTCATGCATTCTTTTGCAACTGTCTGTCTCACCTTACCCTTGAAGAAAAGTGAGCCGGTGCCTTGTGTCCTACGACCATTCTGCCCGCATTGGGAAGACAGATCGGGCTCGACCCTCAGCGAGCAGACAGAAATCAAATCAGCCCAACAAAGCAGCTTGTCTATAGATCTCATGAATTGTTGGCAGCAGTTATTCTTCCAGGTATACAACATGGCTGCAGGAATAGTGTGTGTTGTGATGGAAAGAGAGTGCCACCAGTCAGCTACGCGGGAGCAGAGAAGGGCTTTGCAGGGAAGAAGACTAAGGATGCAAAGAAATGGCAGGCGGAGGCTGCGAGCAGACAAATGACCACACCAACGGGCAAACTAAAGCTGCAAAGCATCAAGAGCGAGCAGGTCTGCATCCCGTACTGGCAGATATTTAAGGCAGTAGAGCACTACGGGGGTCCAGCAGGCTCTAAAAACTGTTACCTGTACGTCAATGCTGAGCGGGCCCATGCTCGCAATCAATCCAATTACCCCTCCCAGAGCCTGCGAAGCAGAAGCAATACGGGACTCAATTGTCTTGTTCAAGCACCCCCCTTCAAAGAAAACACACCCCAGATATTTGTATTGGGATGTCCATTCAACTTCCGTCCCACCATACATGACTCTACCTGCAGACTGCCCCAGAGCTAAGGCAGACAGACGCAAGATTTTCGTTTTCTTTAATTTCATAGTCAATCCTCATTCCTTACAATACCTTTCCAAGGCTGAGAACTTTTTTTGCAGATCTGAGACGGAATGAGCAAGGAAACAGAGATCATCATACGGAAAGAAGAGTCCTCCGATTGCTTCTTAAACAGCACAGAGAGAAAATTTTGAGTGAATCATTCAATAAAAGCTGTGTTATTCTATAGTCTCCATATTTTTCCGAATGAATCCTGACGGTTAGATCAGGGAAGCACAGCCTTTTCGGGCACTTTTTTTTATGTGTTGCTTTATCTGGAAGCAGGGGGAAACAGAACAACGGTTTGCTTTAGCCCTTTGTTTGGTCTTTTTCTCTAAGAAAGAGGCCTTTCGGAGTGTATATGGGAAGTAGAGACTCCCGTCAGAAGTGCAGAAAGGAAAGGTATAGATAGGTTGACGTTGCTAGCAATTTTAGGAATTCAGACAGATTTATTCATTGCTGTAGGCACCAGTAAATAAAAAGTTGGTACAAATCAATGCCCAGGGGATGGGCACCCTTGCATCTTCATCCCTGTTTTTTTCTTGAATGCAGGTGTTTGACGTTAATTGGACATCTCCAGTGGGCAGAGGACCTTTGCCCGCGGCTGTGCCAGGAGTGACTCTAAAAGTCAGTTCTTTCAAATTTTAGGTCCATTTTTGGCCTTAGTTTTCCCTTCATCCCTCTGTGTGGGCCGTATAGGTGCACGTATGTCCTCGAATGGGTAGTTGCGATCGGGCAGAAGCATACCTCTGTCTGTGTGTATATGCGTGTGTGTGTATATGTGTGTGTGTGTGTGTGTGTGTGTGTGTATGTGTGTGTGTCTGTGTATGTATGTGTGTGTGTAAGCGTAAGTGTAAGTGTAAGTGTTCTTTATCTCCTTCTCTCATACCCCCTTTCCTCTCTTGTTGTCTCTCTTTCTGTCTTTTGATCTGTGTGCACCTGCAGACTGCGCTTCATGAAGGGACTGAGTCTGCTGAGGGGAGCTCAGGTACACTTTTTTCAAGTATGAATGTGATATGAATGTATGAATTCATGAAAGACGCGAGAGAGGCAAAGTGAGGGGTATGGTTTGTGAGAGGGATGAAAGATAAGAAAGATGCCAGGGGGAGGGGTGCTGGGGAACCAGGGCAACAGACTTCAGAAAAGAGCACTAGATGTGCACAAGTCAGTGAAAAATGGGGGGGTATCCCAAAATGACTGCTGTGTGAGAACAGAAAACAAGAGGAAGGAGACAAGGGAAAGAGAGAGAGAGTAAGTCCATTAGCAAGTCACTTGCCTGTTAGGCCAGCTGGCTAGCCAATCGGTCACATTCCCTTGTACAGAATGTCTAAAGAAAAAAAAGGTCGTTTTCAGAAAATCGAGTTTAAAGATTTTTGGTGCCGATGGGCACCTTTGCATCTTCATCCCTGTTTTTTTCTTGAATGCAGGTGTTTGACGTCAATTGGATACCTCCAGTGGGCAGAGGACTTTTGCCCGTGGCTGTGTCAGGAGTGACTCTAAAAGTCAGTTCTTTCGAATTTTAGGTCTATTTTTAGCCTCAGTTTTCCTTTCATCCCTCTGTGTGGGCCATATAGGTGTACGTGTATCTTCAAATGAGTAGTTGCGATGGGGCAGAAGCATACCTCTGTCTGTGTGTATATGCGTGTGTGTGTGTGTATGTGTGTGTGTGTGTGTGTGTATGTATATGTGTATGTATATGTGTATGTGTGTGTGTGTGTGTATGTGTGTGTGTGTGTGTGTGTGTGTGTGTGTGTATGTATGTGTGTGTGTGTATGTGTGTGTGTGTGTATGTGTGTATGTGTATGTATGTATGTGTGTAAACGTAAGTGTAAGTGTTCTTTGTCTCCTTCTCTTATACCCCTTTCCCTCTCTTGTTGTCTCTCTTTCTGTCTTTCTGTCTATGTGCAGCTGCAAACTGTGCTTCATGAAGGGACTAGGTCTGCTGAGGGGAACCCAGGTACACTTTTTTTGAGTGTGAATATGATGTGAATGTATGAATTCATGAAAGGCGAGAGAGAGGCAAAGTGAGGGGTATGGATTATGAGAGGGATGAAAGATAAAAAAGATGCCGGGGGGAGGGGTGCTGGGGAACCAGGGCGACAGACTTCAAAAAAGAGCACTAGATGTGCATAAGTCAGTGAAAAATGGGGGGGTGTCCCAAAATGACTGCTGTGTGAGAATAGAAAGTAAGAGGAAGGAGATAAGGGAAGGAGAGAGAGAGTAAGTCCAAGTTCTAGTCCAAGTCACCTACCTGTTGGGCCAGCTGGGTGGCTAATCGGTCGCGTTCCCTTGTACAGAACGTCTAAAGAAAAAAAGGGTCGTTTTGAGAAAATCGAGTTTAAAGATTTTTGGTGCTGATCCTCCGGGCATTGATTTGTACCGAGTTTTTGAAGGTGGTCCCGGTATGCATGTTTAGGCATAGCGCCGTCTACGCATATGGCGAGACAGGGAAGATAGTGCATGCATGAATATATACGGAAAGAAGAGTCCTCCGATTGCTTCTTAGACAGCACAGAGAGAAGATTTTGAGGGAATCATTCAATGAAAGATAATGAAAGCTGTGTTGTTCTGTAGTCTCCATATTTTTCCGAATGAATCCTGACGGTTAGATCAGGGAAGCACAGCCTTTTCGGGCACTTTTTTTCATGTGTTGCTTTATCTGGAAGCAGGGAGGAACAGAACAACGGTTTGCTTTTGGCCCTTTCTTTGGGCTTTTTCTCTAAGAAAGAGGCCTTTCGGAGTGCGTGTGGGAAGTAGAGACTCCCGTCAGAAGTGCAGAAAGGAAAGGCATAGGTAGGTTGACGTTGCTAGCAATTTTAGGAATTCAGACAGATTTATTCATTGCTGTAGGCACCAGTAAATAAAAAGTCGGTACAAATCAATGCACAGGGGACGGATTTTTTTTAACGATAATTTTTTTTAAAAAAATCTCAGATACAGATGTGATTTGAAGTCCCCATGCATCATACAGTGCGGTGCTCGGCTGAAGCTTCGAGGTCGCGTCTTACTGCGGAAGTGCGATGTCTGAGTCGGTTTCATTTTGGTAGTGGGTAGAACAGAGACAGAAAGAAAGGGTGAAGTCCCAAGAGCCAATTGACCGACGGAGATCCAGAGGGCTGCATTGGCCGTCGAAGATCTTGTTGAAAAGTTCTTTCCCTGTTGTGTCGTCGCTCATTCTGACTGACCTTCCTCAAGTGTCCCTCCAATCGTTGCAGCCAGGATGTTTCGAACCATCCTGGAAGGAAACAAAATCTGTGCGGACCGCGCACGCGAGCGGTCTTTGCACAGTCACCGAGAGCGTCTGAAGACAATAGAGCCCTCTCTCGACACGGGAACCCCCCGCACGCTCGGCCTTTCTGTTCTGAAGAGCAACGGAAAGAGAGATCGTCTTCGAGAGGAGAGGCAGGCAGAGATTGAGAGACTAAACAGACTTTTATGGCAAAGAATGGAAGATGTCAAAGCACTGCCGACTCTCTCCAAAGTCCTCCCATCCCCCAGGGTAGGAGAAAGACCCGACCGCAAAAGTTCAGAAGCCCAAAGGTTGAGAGAGAACAAAGAGATCCTCGGACGTTTGCAACAGGTCACCTCTGTATACAGTCACGAAGATTGGGGCAAGAGTGCAAGGGAGAATTCCAACTTCCTATGCAACCTCTGCACACAGCCAGTCACCCTCAGGGCCCCGGATGAAGTCGACCGCCCCGAAAGATTTCGATTCCGCAGCCTCCCCCCCAACACCCACAGACACACCACAGGGGGGGGTCTAGACCTTCTAGGGGAAGGAGAAAAGTTTGGACCTGGGGGGACCCTTCCCAGCAAGCGACCTAGGCGTCTTGCCCCCATGCCAAAGGGGAAGGTGCGCGTGTTTGTAGACGAAAGGGTTCTCAACGACGGACGTACGTATGCCGTCGAGATGACATGCGACACCGAGACAGGCCAGCTTTTGATTGCTGCTGAGGATCTCTCTGTGATCAGAATGGAGAGACCCAGGGAGTTTGCAAGGAGAGACAGTGCCAGGGCAACACCCCCCCTCATGGCGGCACGAGGCGCTATCGTGCTGACCCTGTCCCGAACTGCACACATCAAACTGCAGGTGCTCTTCAGGGGAGCATATGACCGGGTTGCCGACCGTCTGCGCATCCGTGCGAAGTCGGGGGGTCAGATGGGAGACAGACAGCTGTACCTGGAGATGCGCCCAGACCCCGAAACGTCCTCGCCGTACCTAGGCAGGAGCCCCCAAACAAGCCCGCGCCGCCGCACTTCGCCTAGAAGAACCCGGGGGGGGCGTCAGGTGTCGGAGGAGGAGAAGAAGGTGGCAGCGTGTCTGGAGGTCGCGCTGTCTTTGATTCTCCTTGAGGGGTTGGAAGAGAACGAGACCGCTGAGGCTGCAGAGATTGCGAAGAAGAGCCGATTTCTAGCCAAAGTGGGGGGTCTGGTGGCGTGTTCCGAGCAAGACGCTGGAGGGGAGTTGGTGGAGGATGGGTACAACGGCACTTCGGCAGATGACTGGGGGGGAGACGATCTGGGGTTCCTGGATGTGATAGCTGCCCCTGAGGAGGAGGGGGGAAAGGAGGATAAGCCCCGGGCAGGGGACGTCTCCGAAGTGGCCGAGAAGGCGTTTGGGGGTGTGTTCGCACCTCCCGATGAAGATGAGGGGGGGAAGGCGGAGGAAGAAGAGAATGAGGAGGAGGAAGGGGAAGAGGGGGAGGGGGAGGAAGCTGCAGGAGAAGTGAGTGATGCGTGGGGTCTTGGGGGAGGGGGAGAAGAGGAAAGTGGAGACAAGTTGGGAGGAGGTGTGTTCTCTGATAACGAGTCCATCACTCTTCGCTGATTGACGAGCTAGGCTCAGGAAGTAGATCATCCGTTCATTTCTTCATTCATTCGGTCTGACTGACTGACGGACGCTCACTAGCTCAGAGGGTTAGAAGAGGAGTAGCAACACACAGTGCAGGTTCTGGTGCAAGTTTTCTTGAATGAGGGTCACAAGGGGAAGGGTGTTGGGGTCAAATTGAAAAAAAGAAAAAAAAAAAAAAGAAAAAGCAGTTCAACAACCGGAGAATCACCAATCGAGTTCCGTCAGACACGCACTCGGATCTATCCATGTACGCAGTCACCAGTCACAAATCAAGAGAGGGCAATGGAAGGATGGAAGGAAGAACAAGATGGGGAAGGAAAAGGCGTGTGTGCAGAGGAGGAAACGTACGGAAAAAGAGCAGAATTAATTCCCAAATTGTTCCTCTCA
Source organism: Chromera velia (assembly GCA_018398765.1). Taxonomy (NCBI): domain Eukaryota; family Chromeraceae; genus Chromera; species Chromera velia. The sequence continues at coordinate 12,590 of JAHBMJ010000310.1, read as the reverse complement.
TCTACACTCAAAGACCCCACACAATTAAGGTCATCCATCCATCCATCGACTGTACGACAAGCACATCGAGCAGCTGCGAGCTCTTTCTCTTTTTTCCTCTCCCTCCATCCCCGGTTTCTCCGCTCCATTCCCTCTCTCCTCTCCTGGGTCTGTCTTTACGTTTGCCTGCATGTCTGACCTCCTTGACGTTGAAGTGCATTAAAGACATGGGGCAGAAGAGAAAAGAGGAGAGGAGAGGAGAGGAGGAGAACTTCCAATGACTTTGAAGAGGGTTCAAGGCGGCGAAGGATGTGTGGAGGTTCTGGTAGAACTGTTTCTTTTTTGCAACCTGAGGGCCCGACGTCCTTGCAGATCCCAAACAAATTGATCACCCAAGATGCAAGGAGAGATAGGAGGGCAGACAAAAGCAAGGAGGTGACAGCAGAAATAAAAAACCTGCTTTCTAATGGTCTGACAGGCAGTTTGTTTAAGTCCGGTCTGGCTGTTTCTTCTCTTTCCATCGATTCTGGACAATCTGCGACGAATCGATCAATGAATTGTCCTCTCTTCATGATGTCACCAATTTGAATGAAGAACTGAAATTTTAAGGTGAGTAAAAGTAGAAGTCATTTTGCTTGCCAATCTGCTTAAATCATCAAAGGCTTAAATAAGTCATCAAACAACTAGTCAAACAATTTAAATTAGTCACGTAGTAGTAATGTTTAGGTCATTACCTAGGGTCATTACAAACTTACTGACCGGGTTTATATTCATTTGAAGGAACATCAATTTAATATTACAGTAATATGTCATTAGCATTCTTCAATTTTTTAATTATTGAATTCAAGTTTGAATATGATAACATACATAACTTCCTTCAAAAGTTTTTGTTTTACTACACTCTATATCACTCTATTATAAAATAAACTATACTATCATGATCAATAATTAAGATAGGCTTAGATAGCTCTCAGAGGCATTGGCAAGCTCAGCTCAGTGCCAAGCTGAGAAGCTTGAATCTTGATACATTCTCAAAGCTAGTCTGAGTAGTCTTCAGAGTTGTTAAGTCCCGACAAACCTAAGTAGCACCAAAATCTGATACTGACCCCCCGATCCAAAATTTTTCGGTACTTTCGGTACCTTTTCGGTACCTTCGGTACCGGCTTTTTTACATATTCTAAACAGGTTGTTAGAACTCTTTACAGACTGTTTATACGCCGTTAGGACACTGAAATACTCAAAAATGACTAGCATGAACTTTTGATGTCTAATTTGAAGCGCAGGGGGGGGGCGCGCGCCTGCATGGGCCGCGGCGTACGGGCCCTGGGCCGCGTATTGTGTATGTCCGAGCTTGACGCTGCTGCCACTCCAAAAGGTGCTTCCGATTCCTTTTCTTCCACTCTAGAACAGGTTGCGATGACGGAAAAGCAAAGAAGCAGCAAGGATAAGCCTTCTTTCCTGCTTGTTCCGTGTGTATGTGTTTCATTCATGCGTCAGATCGCATGAGGGAGAAAGTGTAAGAAGCAAAGAAGCAGCGAGGATAAGCTTTCTTTCCTGCTTTTTCTGTGTGTGTGTGTTTTATTCGATCATACGTCAGATCGCACGAGGGAGGGAGTGTGTGTGTGTCACCAGCCTCTGTGCAAGTCAGTGTATCGCATCCGACTCGGCATGATCCGAGTCTATTGTCCGGCCGACCGATTCCGACGTGGCAACGCATCTGTTGCCATGTATTGCCATACAGCTTGCATCGATCTGATTCGATCAGCCTCAAGAGCATGCATCCTCGATTTATGTAAGCAAACAGTTCTACACATGGGTTTTATGCCTCAATCTATAGACCGTTCTAGAAGACAGAAGTCGCGGAACAATCAAAAAAGCTAGAAAAGACTTTCTTAATTTTAATTTATCATTGTATTTTGTTTATTTTGTTTTATAAAGTGTGTTTAAATGATATTGTAACATCAGACTACATGTGATTTTTAAGTTTGAGAGTCATTTAGGTCGGTACCGAAAGATCCGATCCGAAATCCGATACCGACCCCCCCTCTGGTACTGAGGTACCGAAAGTACCGAGACTTAACAACACTGGTAGTCTCAAAAGTGAACCATCTTTATAAACAATCATGATTAATGGCTAGATTAATGGCCATCTAGATGGCTATGCAGAGAATATATGCCTTGCATTAATTCTTTCTAGCATTCTTCAAAGTTGAGTCTCAGACTTTTAGAAACTGAGTTTTAAACTCTAATAAACTGTTCTATAATTTAAATTAGTATAACTAGTAGTTTACCAATCTAATCAATCACTAAGCTAATCGACGTGAACGACCCCAATACTCAGTTACTACTAGTAGTAACTTACTACTAACTAAAACTACCCACAACTACCTGAACTAATTAAATTTAGATGATAATCAATCTAAAACGTTCATCATGCAAGAAGTTGAAGTTGCCAAGAATACACATATCACAAAATTTGATTCAAGCGCAATTTTACATAATTTTACCACCGCTAAATTAATTAAATGGGAACAAATTGACTACAGTCACTACACATTGAACTACGTAGTATACAGAGAGCGCTGCACTGGCGGTTGTGATGATGCTGTAGCGCACGCCGGGAGTGCTCAGTTGGTCGACCTCTCTCGATCACCTGACGCCTTGATGAACCTGGGCAGTGTGATGTCCCTCTACAGCCCCCGCTGCGGACTCTGGAGTCTTCAAGAACCAGAAGACCATCCACAAAAACCCAACAAAAATAGCGACGCAAGACGTTCCCATCGCAATCTTCGCAGGAAGGTCAGGCCGTCTGAAGTGTTGTCGAAGCCTCACCGTTCCTTCCCCAATCGCGAGAGTGAACAGAGACATCCACACACAGCATCCAATCGTGAATGCTGCCAAATAGGCTGCCGACGCCCACCAATACCGGAGCGTTAGTGCAGGCAGAACCCCCAGCAAATGCCCTGACCCCGACACGCCATGAACCACACCTGTCAAAACCGTCGCAAGGCTCAATTTGGAAAAGTCCGCTGCCGGGGGGGGTGGGGGAGGAATCATGTTGTTGTCTCCCCTGATCAGCCCTTCCCCATCTACTGCACTTCCGTTCGATCGCTCTCCCGCCTCCCCCGGCTCCCTCGGCACATGCGCCTGTCTTTCGATGTCTGTATGTGCCTCCCCCCACGTGCCTCCTGCTGTTGCGGCTTTGAGGAGTGGTCGTGAGGGCGGGGGGGCTATAGACGCTTGTGAAAGTCTCGGCGACAGCTGTTGCTGGATGCCGGTCCTTTCTCTCTGGCCTCCCATGGCTGTGCTGCTGTTCAAGCTCCCCCCCCCCGTTTTGGACATCGACAGGGCCGTAGACGTCGACAGGGTGCCCCCCTCACTCGAGGCACAATCTTGACGAGCCTCCCCAGAGGGATCCCGGTCGAGGTCATCATCCAGATCCAGATGGTAGTGCTGGCGTTTTTCGGATCTTCTCAACTCGGCCTCGAACTTTCTCGCAGAGAGCAAACCACTCACACCGATCCCCATGATCATCACCCCAACAAAAAACTCCATCCAGTCCGAAAAGGCGACAGTCAACAGCCGGTCCTTCAGCAGAAGCGCCAGACAACCCAACAAAGCTGCACCCATCCCGTGTCCGATTCCCCTGCAATCACAATCACGCACACATACACGCACACATACACACATATACACACACACACACACAGACACACACAGACACACACACACACACACACACACACACATACACATACACATACACACACATACACACACACACACACACACACACACACACAGACAGACACACACACAGAGAGAGAGAGAGAGGGGGGGGGAGAGAGAGAGAGAGAGAGAGAGAGAGAGAGAGAGAGAGAGAGCACTGAGTTTTACGAGTTCGAAGTCGGAGACTGTCGAGAAATTAGGAGCCTGGAAGAGACACAGACGGCTGCTGTAGACGGATGGCGATTAGATAGGCGGAGAGGTGAACAGAGAGTTGGATGTGTGGATCGATCGACCAATGGGGAAATTAACGAATCAAGGGACAGAAACATTCTTACACACACGTAGACAGCGAGCAGTGGAACGGAGCCGGAGAGAGCGACGTAGCGAGAGGAGGCAAACATAAGTTAGGAACAGGTCCTGTGTGCATCGGACATCGCCATAAAGGGAACCGGAATTCCGAGGAAACTTCAGCAATGGCATCCAGCTATCCATGCAAAAACAAACAATGTAAGATCGGCATCGCAGTATCGGAAGAAAGGGAACAATAGACGGCAACATGGATGTGAACCGGCAGAGAGACGTACTGACCAATTGAAGCCGATACGCCAGGCATCATTCCATCGTCTATTGACACAAAGAGGGAGGAGTGCCCCGATATGATCGGCTCCTGTGACTGCATGAAGACCTCCTGCGAAGCTGCCTCCAAGGAGGGCTCTCAGAAGTACAAGGCTCTCTGAGGCAGACTCAGGAGACACCATAGAGAGAGGGAGGGGAGGCAGCTGACCGATGTTTTCTTTTAATCACGACTCAGGCTGTTCCGAATGCCGAATGCTAGGAGAAGTTCAGGTCAAAGCAGCCGTCTGCATGAACACGAGTGACTATATATATGTAGCCAAGTGGTACAGTCCTTCAGTGACAGTGCCCAATGAAAGGCATTCCAAAACACAAGAGAAGAATCGTTGGAGGGGGCTCTCCCATGCAAAATGGCGCAAAACAAAAGCTGCATGTCAGGCGCATGCATGGATCGCGTGCATGCTCGCGAGAAATTTCTTTTCCGCATGACCGTGATCCATCCGTGATCCGATGATCGATCGAGGAGCCCCGGCGAACGTTCTGATTGCATGCATGATCTGTGCAAAACAGTTTCGAAAGACTCCCACGGCCGCAGTGCAGCTCCAGAGGTACATCTACCTGGGAAGAGGGCGCGTGAACAGCCTCACATAACTGCTGCGAAGAACAACAGAGCCTGGTTCCGAGTGTTGCTTCACAGCAGCCAGTGACCCGGAATGGCGGGCTTGCCCCCAGGGAGCCAGTCGGCTCTGGACCCCTGGAGCTGCGTTCCCATCAAGAACTTCAAATTCGCCACAAACTGCAAATCAGTTAGTCTCTGCGGAAAAGGGGCGACGTCGATTTCAACTGAGTTTGCGAACTTTCCGAATATTGAGGCCCTATGGATCTCCGACAACAAACTGACTCAGCTGAATCACCTGGACGCAAACTTTCGAATCAAAGAGGTGTGTGGGTTGTTCTCTCTTGAGAAATGCCTTCTTTGTGGGAATTGTCCCAGAACATCGAAAGATCGGGTACTCTGTCAGACTACTTGTAGGATACATGCATGCGGTCCATCCATGCCTGCACTCTGTTTCCGTCTACCTTGCACGCGTGTGTTCTTGGAACATGCATGTGCACTGCTCCCCGAGCAAGGTCAAAAGGGGAACAATACTGCATGCGCATGGAAGAGATGGATGTTTCGGACCCTCAGCGAAAACTCCGCATTCACTTTCCATTTGTTTCCCTCCCAATCGCTTCCAATCTATATGTATGCAGGTCTATGCAGAGCGGAACGAGATCTGCACCCTGAGAGGCAGCCTGGCGGAGTTCAAATTCCTGAACACTCTCGTCCTCAGTCACAACCGTCTGCGGGATGTCGACAGGCTACTCGAGACTCTCTCAAAGATGAGGTTCCTCAAGAAACTGGACTTGAGGAACAACCCGGTGGTGGAGGAGCCTGACTACAGGTATGCATATATTACTATAGGCACGTGCACTTCTGCGAAACGGGATTGGCCCCTCTGCTGAATTCATGGGTGCATTCGGTATCTCTGCCAACCGACAAACGTCCCTTTGCGTGATGTCTGCATTGTTTCATGTTTGCCGCCTTCTTTCTCAATTGTGTTTTGGTTTACTTGCCCTTTGGTTAGGCTTTCCAGCATCGCATTTTCCATTCTCTCTGTGACACTGTGGGCCTTTCACGCAGCGTGCCCTCTGATTCTCTTAGCTGGGTGCTCTCCTGCAGACTCTCCCCGCTCTGCCACCTCCCCGAAAAGCAAGTTTTTGCATCCAGAATAAATTCATGTCCAAGATTATTGTACGTCTACAAGTGCGCATTCTCTTCTTGTCTTGCAGACTCCGTATGATCTTCCATCTCCCTCAAGTGACAGTTCTAGACGCCTCAGCGGTGCAGACTCTTGAGAGAATTAAGGCCTCAGAAACCGTCCCTCTTCTCAAAGGAAGGGGGAAGGGAGCAGGAGAGGGCACCATGGCGGCCCGCTCCTCCGCGCCGTCTGCCTCTCTCTTCTCAGGAGCTCCAGGGGCTCCCAGTGAGGGCGGACGCGGGGGCACGTCACCCCACAAGGGCCAAGGAGGGCAGGCACCTCCAGCTAAATGGATGCTTGGAAGACACCCGAAGTCTCTCCTAGAGAAACTCCTTCAGAACGCTTCTACGAGAGTGAAGAGGGAAGGGGCGGCTGAGGAGAGGAGACTCGCTGCGGCGTCTCTGTCAAGTAACTCGGAACTCGACAGGCCACGCGACCGTATGACTCTCTCAGAGACTCTGGATGCCCACATGACGAGAAACTCTCTCTCCCTACCACCAGGGATCAGAATCGCAGACCCCCCACCTCCCCCCCCAACGATCGGACCCGATGGAACAAAGGTGCTCGCAGCTCTGCTCAGCGATGAGGAGAGGGACAGTAGGGTCGGTCAGCCGCATCATTTCTCTCTCTCTCTCTCTCTCTCTCTCTCTGAGTGTGAGTGTAGCCGTGTACGATTGATTTAACAGAAATTGAAGACAGGGACCGCACATTCTCTCACTCCCCCTATGTTTTCTTTTTTGTCTTTCCCCCGGCCCGTCCTTCCTTTTGTTTTCTCCTGCATGGCTCTTGATTAATATCAATTAACCGATTATGCTCCTTGGTTGATGCAGGCTCCTGTGTGTGTGGACTTGACAACCTGGGAGAAGGGGAAGGTGAAGGGCCTCGTGCGGTCCTGGCTGGAAGAGGCAAAGGAAGTCAAGGAAAACACTCCTGCAGGAAAGGTCAGACAGACAAGGGACAAACAACTCAAGCAAATATACACGCACGCACGCACGCACGCACGCATGCATGCACAAAGGAATTCAATGGGAGATGCATCGCCATACGTTGACAGTGAGACGGAATACCGCACGAAGGTCATCGCGGCATTCAGTTCCGACCTGGTGTAAAGTGAAGCATAGACGCAAAAGCGATCAGACAGCCAAGTGAAAGGGGGGACGACGCTTTCAAGACAAAGATCGATCTTGCTTCCTCTATAGGACTCCTGCTCGCACTAATGCATAAAAAAGTGAAGAAAGTACAAAAACAAAAATACAGCTAGCTGAAATGCAATCCTCTTTTCTCTCTCTTCTGCACTCATCCCTCATCTCATCTCTGTTCCTGACGTTCCACGCCCCCTTCCCCTTCTGGCTGCCTGCAGGATGACAGTCTCGACTGGCCGTCCTTCCTGGGCTCTGCAGCCGCAGGGAGGCCCGTGCGGCCGTGCAGGGACTACAGGCGGGCCCCTCAGACACAGGGGGGGGGAGGGAAGGGAGCGGCGGCCTCGTCCTCTTCGCAAGAGGTCGCGGCAGAGTACGCGTTCATGTCCAAGTGTGTGGAGAAGGGAGCAGTCGAGAAGCTTGTGCAGAAACTGCAGCAGGGGGAGGGAGAAGTTGGAAAAATGTCAGTAGTCCACTTTTCTTCTTCAGAAACAGATCTTTGGGAACGAAAGAGTGGGGGCCGATGTATATAGGGAGGGCATCGAAAAACAGTCCTTCCTCAAGTTTCTGTCTTTCTTGTGAAACCTTCTGTCCTGTCCGTGCAACACCATCCTGATGCATTCAACTGTGGCTGCACTTCCAGCTAGGCCAAGAGAAAGGCCAAGAGAAAGAAACACTTGCCGGACACTTACCGGGAGGGGAATTCGGGGAAGACGAAGGGAGTAGGATGTTAATCCTCTCTCTGCTTTTGTGTGTTTAAAATGGTCTTTTGCTCTTTTTTTCTGAGTGCAGTTTGGACACCCGGAAGGGGAAAGGCATCGAGCTCCTTTGGACGTTATTTCCAGAAATTGAGAGTGAAGACGACGGGTGGGTCTGAAAGAAGAGCTGAAAGGAGCTACCAGAATGTACAACTTGAAGGGTTACTATTCTTCTTTCTCTCTCCCTTGATTGTTCTAGGACGGCCACACGCAAAGCAAAAAAAGAATTTGTGGCAAAGAAATCCAGAGAAATCAGACCTCTACACTCCTCCTTCGTTCCATTCTCCGCGTCGGCTATTTTTGAAAGCTCAAATCTCAAATGGTACTCGGTTCTGTCTCTCTTTTTTTTTCGCCTTCCAGGCGGATATCCCTTCTTTTTCTTGTACATTCCAGCTCTTCGCCCTCTACTCTCTTTCGAGAACGACTTGGATTCAAAGTGAAGACATACCAGCGACTCAACAGACTCCACACAAAGAGAAAAAATATATGAACAGGAAAAGGCAAGGAGAAGCAGCAGCAGGAGAAAGGAAGAGAAAATAGACGAATGAATGAATGGATGAATGACTGAATGAATGAATGAATGAATGAAAGAAAGAGAAGCTTACCGACGCTCCTGCCCTGTCCGCAGTTACGGAGACAAGCCGAAGCGCTTCAAGCCTGCGTGGATCGTTCAGGTCAGTTTGACGCGCATGCATGCACAGACAGAAGCCTTCCTTCATTTTCCCGAGTTCGTTTCTCTTCAGTGGTCCTTCTTGGTTACAGCGACAAACAGAGGGCGCATACAGTCATTCCATAAGTCAGCGCTAGCCAGTTGGGCAGGAAGGTACACACTCATACCCAGAGACAGCTGGGTGAATGTCCATTCACCCCGCTTAATTGAAACACAACATAGGCCGCTGGATCACTTGGATGCTCGCCTAATGTGGCGCAAGCAGCAAAGAAGCAAAGTGGCATTCATCAGGCTAAAAGCTTGTCGGTTCCTCCCAGTGTCCTCCCCTCTCCCTTTCCCTGCTGCTTTACCCAGCTCTCTCGTTGTCTGGATGGATGGATGGATGGATGGATGGATGGAACCTCTGATTCGTTCATGTAGGTTCTCCACTGGATTCTGGAGGAGGCCGCCTGGCTGTACCCGAAGGATGCGGAGGTGGAGGGACAGATCGTAGATCTGTATGAGGTCCGTCTGCATGCCAACAGTTGATTGTCTCTGCTGCACCTGTCTCTCTGACGGGCGGGTATCTCTCTGTCTCTCTCTCTGTGTGTGTCTCTCTCTCTGTGTGTGTGTGTGTGTGTGTGTGTGTGTGAGAGAGAGAGAGAGAGAGAGGGAGGGAGATCTCCTTGAAAGCTCGAAATAAAGACGTTCCACTTTTTTCCCCTTTTGCTTGTCTTTTGCTGCCGACTTGTTACGAAAAGCACTTCCCTCTGAAATATTGAAGGACATCCCGCGTCTTTGTCATCGTAATGAAGCATTTTGGTGCTGTTCTTGCAGGTGAAAGCAAACAGCGCATTGCATTACTTCTCCAAATGCTATCTGGGAGACAAAAGAAGAAAACGGCCAAAGAAATTGAATGAATCGTCCCGACCAAACACCTCCCCTTTCCTCCCCTCTGTGTGCCTTTTTGTTTTGTTGATTTTGCCGTGCAGCTCGCCAAGAGATGTTCTGTGGCTGGGAAGGAGAGCGAGGCTGTGGCCCTGGCAGTGCGGGTTGGTCGCTCGTGTATGCAAAGAGAACCAGACGAGCAGATGCATGTGGCTGTTCTTTTTCTTTCGGAAACGCAGAGAGAAAAAAATTGAAAGAAGGAAGTACATGCATACAGGGGGGGAAGGAAAAAGGGCGTCCTCGATCTATGGATCCGTCTGCCCGTCATGGGTTTGTATATGCGTCCATCTTGTCTCCGCTTCCTTCCAGACCTTCCCTTCCCTTCCGTTTTTTGTTTTTTGGTTTTCTCTGGACAATTCCACTTGACCCTTTCTTAGCCTTGACCGCAGAACCCCCCGATTCCTTTCTTTCCCTGGTTCTCCCTCGTCGTTCTTCCTTTCAGGCCCTCCACCTGGAGGGGACACGGTCTCTGAAAGTAGACACGATCGGAAAAGACCCCGAGGAGAACCTGAACATGCACGGGTCAGTCAGGCAGTCAGGCAGGCAGTTACCCAGATAGTAAGTCAGTCAGTTAGTCAGTCTGCCGTTTTCACCATTCAGCATTGAAACAGCCAGCGCCGCGAATTTGTTTCTCCTTTGAGGGGTTGGAGCATCAGAGGATCATGCGAAGGGGCTGCGCGAGCTGTGCATCCACTAGGGCTGTTGTAGGTGGGTGGGCGGGTGGGCAGTAAGAGTGTAGGCAATCAAGATCTGTTAGAAGGCCGTCCTTTTATCGTCTCTTTGTCTTCCGCCCCTTGATCTCATAATATGTTTTTTCTTCGGATCTCCTGGATGTTTTGGCTGACGTAGCTGCGTCTCTGCATGTGCCCAAAGTCTTCCTCTCTCTCTACAACCCCGAAGCGAATGAATTAAAGGCATGCATGCAAACAATGTCAATCGATGCGTGGGTTCACGGATTTGGGTGCAGGTACGATATTTCTGTGGACGGCGCGATCGTCATGTACAAAAGCTTGGGCATAAAGAATCTGAATGGAAGGTCAGTAAAAGAATGAATGAATGAATAAATGAATGAATGAAGAGGTGGATCGAGAACACAATCCAGAGGGAAGTCAGGTCATATGCCGAGAAGCGAGACACGGGGTTGGCAAGTCGTGTTTCATTGTGCGTTTCAGGAAGACCGACCACGTGTTTCTCTCTTTCTCCAAACAGAGAGAGACAGGCAGGCAGGCAGGCACGCAGACAGGCAGCGACAGCACACTGTAGAACACGGCGAAACCGCCATCGCCCAACCTCCATCAACAGAAAAAAACATACGGTTCCCCTCAGACTTTGCCTTTCCGCATGATTGCCTCTCTCTCTTCAAGAGGGAAGAAAAAGGAAAGGGAGTCCAGAGAGAGGGAGTCCAGAGAGAGGCAATCGTGCGGAAAGGCAAAGTCTGAGGGGAACCGTATGTTTGTTTCTGTTGATGGAGGTTGTGCGATGGCGGTTTCGCCGTGTGCTACAGTGTGCTGTCGCTGCCTGTCTGCGTGCCTGCCTGCCTGCCTGTCTCTCTCTGTTTGGAGAAAGAGAGAAACACGTGGTCTGTCTGTGAGTTTTTCTGTTTCTCCACGTCTGCACCCATGTATGTCTGCCCCCCCCTTTGTGCTGCCGTCTCTCCCTGTTGCAAATTGCATGCAGGGTTGCTGACGTCTACCAACAGGCCGTCTACCCCCCCCACGAGTCCCTCAGAGGGACCGTCTGGAGACCCAGAAAGGAGGAGCCCCCCGCAACAAGGGAGACCTCGGCGCTGTCCAAGAGGGAACTCGCGCTTTATGCTCCCAGAGCCCATACGGTGGGGACACAGATCCTCTCCCAAGGGGGTGTCACCTGCTTGGCTGGAATCGCAGGAGGGGTCGGCGTGTTGGGACGGGATGGGGCCATACTGGGTCCTCCTGTTGAGCAAGGTGATGAAGGGGCTGAGAAGGAAGGGGCTGAGAAGGATGGGGCTCATGCGACCCCTCAGAGAAGAGTGACTGGAAGGGAAGCTCGGGAGATCGCATCTAAACTCAGCAAAAGCCTTCAAGAGACGGCAGTCAGGAAAAGCAGGGCGAGAGTCCTCAAAGAGTGCGCAAGACAGACCATCGGGCAGAGCCGCCACCTCTTCAGAGATGTTTAGCAAAACAAATGCTCAAATTATCACAAACTTTGGTCAATTTGGCTTTGTTTAAGATACTTGGTAAGATATTACATAATAGTTTAATAATATCTAGAATAATATAGATTTTTCTTAAAGTGTACCAGTGTTTAGCAACATTCAAAGTTAGTTACTTTTTATTAAGTATGATGGTATACTCCTCGTCTCACATGAATCTATTTAAACATTCTTTTTTTTAATTTAATTTTGAGATGAAAAAAATATAGATTGATCAACATTTCTAGCAATATTTTTTTGATTGAGTGAAACCCAATTTAAAGTATGAACTTAGCACAATTTTCAAAATTTTTATTAAGTGAGCGATTCTATAGCTGTCTATAGCATGACTTATGTGACATGAAGCATTTTAGTTATTGACTGAGCTTGGGTCACAATTTAATAATTAATATGCTAAAGCAATGTTTGCACATTTTTAGAAAGTATTAATTATAACGGGCCATCAATTTTTTTTTAACGACAGTTTAGGTCGCCAAACCCCTCCTTTAGCAAATCCTAGCTGGTCGCAAAAGTCTGACTTCCAAAAAAATTAAGGTGTGACACTTAGTGACACTGTGTGTGATGCACTGATCAAATTTAAGTCTAAACGGTCACAGTATGTCACAGTTCTCACAAAGACTCACAAAGCTGCGATCATGATAGCTCAGTAGTTCCTCCACTTCATGCAGAATGCCGGGGCCTTCAAGGCCCGGCCGTGAGAAACGGAGGCACGTTCACATTCGCATTCACATCTACATTCACATTCGCACACACACACACACACACACACACACACGCACACACGCACACACACACGCACACACACACACACACACACACACA
>JAHBMJ010000309.1:41281-50631 GCA_018398765.1 Chromera velia | reverse complement strand
CCCCCCCCCCCCCCGCCCTCTCTCTCTCTGTGTGTATGTATATGTGTCTGTGTGTCTCTCTGTCTGTCTGTCTGTCTGTCCGTGTGCGTGCTTGTGTGCTGGCAGACGTACGAATTGTTCCGCAAGTACAAGGACGCAGTTCTCGAGACCCAGTTGAAGCGGATGCAGACCAAGATGGAATCTCTGCAGGAGAAGGTTGACTTCTATGAGAAGTACTTCAACAGGCACAAGGCATTCATGTCAGCGAACCTCAATTGATGAACATGACAGACGCACGCCGCTCTTCGCCTCAATCAAATTTCCCATCAGTCACGGCTTTTGCCAGTTTTTCACCAACACGAAGCTTCACATTGTCGCCATTGATATCCATTTGTACCATTCTTCTCCACAACAATCAAAATGAAGAAGACTGCGAATAATTTGGGGAGTGCATTCGCAGTACCACGTCCATGAATCGTGAAAAGAAGAAGAGATGCTGTCCTTTGTGCCTCCTACATGTACACCAGGCTCTTTGTTTCTCTCTCTCTCTGCAGGATGGGTCTATCCAGTCATGCCTCTGGAGAATTCCATGATGGCGAGGGGGATGCGGACCCCTGGGAAGCAAGGAGAGAAGAGAAAGGGGAAACCCATGGGCACACAGGTATTCCTGCGAATCTTCTTCCGCAAATATGGAAGAATAGAGAGAGGACAGAGGGGTTGATGAAGGAAATTGGGAGGTTGCGCCATCGGGTGTTTGAATTAGAGGGGACTGTGAGAGGAGACGGGCACGCAGAGGGGGGGTGGACGCTCGCACGGAGTTTTTCCGGCCCGCTTCTCCCTGGTGTTGCATCTGAGCAGTTGAAGAAAACAGAAGATCCTCCTCCGCTTCCTTCTTTTGGAAGGGGACGTGAAGACGAGAACGATGGGGGGAAGGAGCGGCAAGACAGTTTTGCCTCGTCAGACGAGGGTGCCCAGGGTGTGGCTGCTGTGTCTGCAGCAGTGCATGAGGATGACTGCTGGGACGCGGTCGAGAAAGAGACTAGAGAATCTACCATTGCACACCTGGCCCGGGCAGCGTCACGGGACCCCGGCCTCCTGGTCCGTGCCACTTCAGGGGGGCCGGGTCTCTTGAAGGTTCCCTCCGGTGCTGCGGGGGGAAGACCGAGAAGGCATAGCGTTGCGTCTTCTGTTCTTTCTGGTGATAGTGAGGAGGAGATTCCTGCAGCAGACCCGAGCAACCCGCAGCAGACAGAAGTGTCCGATGACCTCCCTGATCTGTTGAACCTGTCTTCTCGGAGACAGTCGAGAAGAGAGACAGATGAAGAAAATCCTGAAAGGGGCAAAAGAGAGGGATGGGAAGAAGGGACAGTCCGAACAGATGCCGAGGAGACTGCTTTCACTTTTGCAGGAGATGAAAAAAGGGAGCGCAGGACGAGGAAAAAGAGTCGAAAGCGGGATCATGAAAAAGAGAAAAGAGACAAAGACCTTGAAGAGGACAGATCCACTTACCCTCTCGAGACACCTGATGGCACAGCTGCGTCACTTCCCTGGGCATCAGAGACGAGTCCTGCTGATTCCCGCCGAGCCCCTCCAAACGTCCACCCCCGCTCTGCAGGTGCAGAAGTGGACACTGCGGGAGGCCCTGTCTGGCCAGGGCAGGAGGAGGAAGCTTGTGACGGTCCTCCTGGGATGGACAGGAGAGGGAAAGGAAGAAGGGGAAGACGACGGTCAAGTGCTGCAGGGCAAGAAGAAGAAGAAGGCAAGGGGGTATCTGTCAGTCCCCCCATGGCCATTCCAGAGGGGGAAGAGGAGACAGGGGCACAGACGGAAGTCCCATTGGGGTCTCCGGGAAGGGAAGGGGAGAGGAACAGAGAAAGGGAGAAAAGGCGGGAGAGGGGAAGGACCAGGGGGAGTGAGAGAGAGAGGGAAACGGACGGAGGCGCGGGCACGGATCGGGAGCGGGAGAGGGAGAAGGCCAGAGAGAAAGAGAGGGAGCAGGAGAGGCAAAGGGAAAGGGACAGGGACAGGGACAGGGCAGGAAGGATTGCAGAGAAGAGGGCGAGCAAACGACTTCCTGACAGGGAAGGGCAAGAAGACTGGCCGGAAGCAGAAGAAGACCGAGACAATGGCACACAGTCTCTGAGAGACGCAAAGCGACTTCCTCCAGGAGTGAGTGTCAGTCTGTGTGCACCCCCGTGTGTGTTTGCGTGTGTGTGTGTGTGTGTGTGTGTGTGTGTGTCCATAGCCCTCTGTGTTCATGCATTTGTTATTGAACGAGAGGAGGTGCGATACATTTTGCCCCTCCCTTACTTCTTTCCTTTCTTTTGTTCTTGTGTTGTGCTCTCTGTGTCCTTTCGTAAAACAGAAGGATGCAGTCGGTCTGTCTGTCAGTCCTTCGGTTTGTCTGATTGCCTTTCTATCGACAGACGTCCTTCCGACTCGCTCTCAGATCAACTACCCCCTAAACGCATTCTGTTGCAATCTTTGCAGGTACAGGCAACAGCTCCTTCGGAGAGACTGGGACAGCGAAGAAAAGAAAAGGACGCAGAAAAGGACGAAGAAGAGGAAGAGGTGTGGAAGGCCTCACGGGGGGGTGATGCTTCATTTCCTCCTCAGGAAGCAGGACGCCACAGAAGGAGATCCTCCTGCGGCGAGATCCATCAGTCTGTCCACTTTAGTCAAACAACCAGACACGCACCGAGAGAAGCTCATGTATCTTCGCAATTCAACCAGACAGCCAAGAGCGCGAGGGAGAGAGATGGGCCTGGAAGGGAAGCAGCTGCGCGAGCACGTGGAAGAAGGGCTTCACAGGACCAAACCTCTCACTCTCTTTTGCCTACCATGCCGGGGCCCTCTCCAGCTGCCAGTACCGGGGCCCCTCCTGGTGTCTCTCAGAGGGCAGCTGGTAGTCAGAGGGGCAGTCAGAGAGGTAGTCCAGGGAGCGGTCATCGTGACGGTCGTGGTCCCGGAAAGCGAGAAAGTGATGGCCTTTGGCAGAAACAGTCACAGCCCCTTGCACAAAGGGAGGAAGCCGACGACTGGGGAGACCCTTAATATTATAGTGTTTACTTCTTTTTGTAGCTTATTTGCTCTAGCCTTCTCTTTCTTGCCTTCCTTAAAGGTCTTCGTCCTTTTCTTGCTTTCTTTCTTTCTATTTCTTTCTTCATTCCTCCCTCCCTGCTTTTTGTTTTCACACTTAGTCTGGTGTGTGACTCAGATTTATTTACTAGCTCAGCGGTATTCGTTTATCAACTCTTGTTGATTTTTGGGTTTATTTTCTCGTATTACTCCAGTAAGTAGGTTTAAGTAATAATTTGTAATCTATCAAATTTGAATGGTTTTGATATGTTTTGATCAAATTAATTAAAACCTGATTTTGGTATAGTTTCATTATTATCATCATATGGCATCGCCATTGGCGTATACATAGGCATCTAGTAGCGTCTAGCATTGCCAGTGAGCAGGTCGACATAAGCTTAATTTTTTTAAAAAAAATTAAATACGTACTTGGGTGATAGTCAAATTAAAAGAGACCGTCAAAGCTTTAGACAGTAGAAATTAGACTCTAGTTTACTCTGGTTTATAAACTTAAATTTACTCCAATCTGGAACTAACACCAACGACATGCATACAATTACATATAATGCAAAGTTTACAATGTGTCTGTAAAAAAAAACTGTAAAAATCATTAAGTATGCATAAGTATGCCGCTGCATGCGAAACTTGTGATGACCACCAGACTTCAACACTGTTTTGGACCCCGGGTCCGACCGTTGTGGAGGCGCTGCATGGCACTGAGCCCCGGCATGGCCCGAAAGAGCGCTGATGCGCGCGCGGAGACAAATTTCACGGGAAATGAAATGGATGGATATTTCGGCGCACATGCAGGGTTTGTTTGATGCGCGTAGACGGCCAATGATGCATGCAATGCCAATCAATGCCATTGTGTGCTGCTGCCATGCAGAGGATGCCAATGGATGCCAAGAAAGAACACACTTTGAAGGACTTAGTGCGATCGATACACTTTGATACATTCGCTTGCAAGGTAACCTGCCCACAGATCACTCGACGGAGGGGCTCTTTCTTTGGTGCGAGAGTCGACCTGAGATTTTGACGATCTGATACTGGGGTGCTCGTCTGATGGACCTGTATATCCAAGTACGGTATAGATCAATGAGGTGTGGTGAGTACTGGCGACCTGATTTAGTTTACATGATCGGGCCTTCTGTGGGGGCTTTAATAGAACTTTAGTCCTTCTTAATCTCTTCTCTGATGCGGGGACCTTTGTGTCCCAGAGGCAGTCATCATGGCCTGTTCTTTCCTGCCTTGGTGGCGCTGCTCCTTGGAACTGTTGCACTTTGCCACAATCGACTCCAAACCGTCTCCTCGCGTCCAAGGGAAATGCATGTGAAGGCCCAGAGAAATTCTCAATCGCGGAGCGTCTCTGCTGCGGGTCTTTGTTATGTCCCGCTCTTTGAAGGGCGTCATTCGAGAGAGCGGTCCTTGGCGAGACGTCAGAGACGGGAGACGCGGAGACGGGAGTTGCTGCGTCTGCCAAGTGAGGTAGTCTCACAGTGGCGTCTCCGGAAGTGCGCACAGGTCTTGGCATCTCTCAAGGCAGTCGAAGGCGTGGGGAGAGAATCAGTAGGCGAAGGTGGAGGAACAGAAAGTGTGACTGCCTCTTCAGCTTCGACTGGGGCCGTGACTGCATCTGTCCCGCAGGTTAGCTGATGTTAGCTTCGCATTCTCTTTTAGTCTTTTTGACTGACCTCGTGCTTTCTCTTCCAGAACTTGAGAGGAGTCAAAAAGATGGGATGATTTTTGGCCTCTTGGGTGTGTGTGCATTTAGTCTGCTTTGAGTGAGTGCTGTCCGCCTCGCAGGGTTTTCTTGATTGCTTCCTTTCCCCACTTACTGGAAGACAATCCGGCGTGTTTGGGCATGGTTGCCTTCCGACACGAGGAAAGAGTCTCTGGTTGAAGCGCGTTACGAATTGGATCTTTGTCTACTGTGAAATGGATGAGGAAACCATCTTTTAGAACGTCCTCTTTCGTGTTGCGTTGCGTGTTTCAATCGTTCTCCTCTCTCCCACTCTCCCTCCCCCCCCTCTCTCTCATGCACGCAGGACTTGGCTGGAAAGCTCCGTGCGAGTCTGCAAGGTCCGCAGGGGACACTGGTGGCAGGCGGTTTTTTGACTGTCGTCGGGGCGGCTCTCTCTCTGTTGGTTCTGCTTCAAACCTCCTGGAGAGACCGTCTGGCAAGCAGCGTGGGGGGTCTGCCTGGCGCTGTGTCGAGTGCAGTCTGTCACGTCCATGGGTCAAGGAGAGACGCCCTGACGCTCCTCACAAGCGCAGCAGCAATGACGGTGGTGATGAACAAGTCAGCCGGGTAGAGGGAAGAGAGACTGCTTCTATGGACAATGTTTCATTCGCTTGCGCCGTCCGGTGTGCGATTCTCAGTTGCTTGGGTCGTGCTCATCCAGACTGCAGGGGTTTTTCTTTTCTTCTGTGATGATGCGAAGCCTGACTGTTCTTATGGGAACACTCTTCTCGGTGCTTCTCACTTCTTTTCTCTTCCCCTGTGTTCATCGTGTCGCGTCCCAGTTGCGTCGAGGAGTAAAGCCTCGGTCTTTTCCCTTTTCTTCCCTTCTTCTTCTTCTTCTTCTTCTTCTTCTTCTTCCGCTGTGAGTGAGTCCGCCCTTTCTTTTCCTTTTCTTCGGTAGAGAAATGCCGACCCATTCAGGAGGAACGACTGTGAATACAGAATATGCCTGAACCCCCCCCCTCCATATCAGGCTCCGGATTTCGAAGGAGGTCGGGTTCATGCTCGGGGGGGCGCTGCTAGGCCCTCATGGACTTAGCGTTTTGTCTGAGGTGCACGGGTTGGAGGAACTTGCTGAGATCGGAATCGAGTTTTTTCTTTTCGAGATGGGACTTGAGCTCTCTCTAGAGACCCTATTTGGACCCATGAGGAATGACGTGCTCTTGGGGGCTTCTCAAGTCAGTCAGTGAGGGCTTTTCTTTTTTCTTTCTTTCTTTCTTTCTTTCTTTTCTTTCTTTCTTTCTTTCTCTCTCTCTCTCTCTCTCTCTCTCTCTGTGTGTGTGTGTGTGTGTGTGTGTGTGTGTTCCTCGGATGATACGTCAATGTACAAACCCGGAGGCGGGTACATGAATCAGAAAATCAAACGGTCTGTCTGATTCTGAATCAAGGCGTGCGTTCTGTGTTTGGTAGTCTGGATTTCAGCGTGTGACCTACCGGATCTAGCTCTGCCACACATCTCGTCTCCCTCTGTGTTTTCGTCTTCGTGTCCCCGTCTTGCTTTCTGACTCCCTTTCTGGCATGTTTTTCTTGAGTCTTGTCTGTGTATTGTTGTTCTTCTTCTCGTGTGCATGCGCAATGCCTGCGACTGCCATTTAAATTTGCAGGTTGGTCTGACGGCTTTGATTGCAATGGCCCTCCTCTCGCTCCCCTTCCTCCACTCGGCTGGGCTCTCCCCTGCAGCAAGGGTGGTGATTGGAGGAAGCATGGCACTCTCCTCTAGCGCCTTTGTGCTGCAATTGCTCAGAAATCGGGTAAGTTCGGGAGGCGCGAGGGGGTGGCAAGAGAAAAGGCATCTTGGGAAATCCACCGGTCCTTTCTGCCTTACAATAGGGTTGTGTGTCTTGCTGAGCGTTTTTTCTTGAATGTTCATTGCCTTTTGCGTTCCTGTCTTCTTCCTACCTTTTGTCTGCATATCGACACGTGGATTTCTCTTATTCTCCGCCCTCCTCCCCTTCTGCCCCCTTCAGGACGAGCTGAGCACAAGGTACGGGCGAGCCTCGCTCGGTGTACTTCTTTTTCAGGTCAGCACACTTGGTGTCACATGGACCTTTCATAGATCACTCCCCTAGGCACGGAGGATGCCAATCTCGCCCCCCCCGTGAATTTGACTATTTGGCTGCGAGTTCTGTGCTGAGTTCCTTCTGCAATACATATGGCCCCGGCATATGACTCTTCGGCCTTTTCTTGTCTTTTGTAATGGTGAGTACGTTACAGCTTCCTCTCTTCAATGAGCTTTTGCTTCTTTCGCTTTGCTTCACCCCCCCCTCTTTCTTTACAGGACCTTGCTGTGGTCCCCCTGCTGGTGGTGATCCAGATTTTGGGCCAGGGGGGCTCGGGGCTAGCGTATGCTCTCGCCCTGGCAGGTGCAAAGGGGGTGGCGGCACTGGGAACAATCTACGTTCTCGGAAAACGAATTTTGGACCCTCTTCTCACACGAGTGTGAGTGGATTTCTTTCTGCTGCGTTTTCGTAGTCGTTTTTCTTTCGGGGAGCAGGGAGGAAGGGGTCGGGGGCCGGGTTCGTGAAAAGAGTACATGCTCTGTCTGCCTCACGCACACGGTACTAGACTGAGCCCATTCTTGCAGGCGCTCTCACTCGTCTGGTTCTCTCTGCGTCCTTTGGTACGCCTCTGGATGTTTGGATGATCTTCTCACACATATTGATATTACATAATTCGTTTCGTTGCCTTTTCTTTCGGTGTCATGACGTGCAGCGCGGCGTCTGCTTCTCAGGAGGCGTTCATCGCTGCTGTCCTGTCTGTCGTTCTCTTCACAGCCACTGCCACGGAGACAGTCGGACTCTCCAACACCCTTGGGGCCTTTCTCGCAGGGGTTCTGATCTCAGAGACCAAATTCAAGTGAGCAGTTGAAACTGTCATGTTGAACCTCATCTCGAAGAATGAAATTCAGAAGAGAACGGAGCAAATGGAAGAGAGCCTCTGTTCCAAAAAGGCATTTCGAGAGTAGCCCTGACGATCTTCTATGCGTACATTTCTGTCTCAGTGTGTGCAAATGTGCAGGCGACCTCGTCCGTCCTTTCCAAGCTGGTCTGTCTTGCTTTTTGCCTCGGCGTGTGCTCCCATACGTGCGGGCATTGACTGTTCATCTGTCTGTCTGCTTGTTTCTGTGTGTCTGCGAACTGTTTGTGCGTGCAGATATCAGGTGGGGGCTGCAGTGGGCCCCTTCCGTGGTCTCGGCCTCGGTCTTTTCTTCTTCTCGATGGGCTTCGTGATTGACCCGTTCTTCATCAGACAGAGGTCCGTGGCTGGAGCGGTAGGGTGTCTCTGCTTTCATTTGTTGGTGTGTCTTGGAGCAGGGAAAAGAGAGAGTGTAAAGGGTCGGTGTGAGTGGGAAGCTGCGAGGAAGAGAGAGTTATAAAGAGGAAGAAACAGAGAGGGAAACAGAGAGAGACGAGGGAGTTGGAGAGCGCCCAATTCATGACGTCGTGTGTGTGTGTGTGTGTGTGTGTGTGTGTGTGTGCAGTCTGGGGCCGGTTTTGAAATCCCTGACTGCTCTGGTCACTGGGAAGGCGCTGGTGACCTTCTACCTGGGCCTGTGCTTCGGTTTGAACAAGCTGCAGGCCGCAAAGACGGGACTGATTCTTGCACAGGGTGGGTAGGTCTGTGGGTCGGTCGATTGGATGATGATCTGATGCATGGATCGGGTGACGGCAGATGCTGTTGGCTGACTCAATCTAGAGGACAGTACTGCACGGTGTGTTATGTGAGAATAAGGCAGAGATTTTGCGAGATTGGTCAGCTCGTCTGCTCTTCCCGGAGAAGTTGTGAAGCGAAAGATTCCATGTCGCTGCATGAGACCGAGAGAGTGAGAGAAACTTTCTTTCTTCTATCTTTCTTAGTTCATTCTGTCTCTCTGCATCAATTCCATCTGCAGGTGGAGAATTTGCGTTTGTCGCTCTCGGCCTTGCACAGCGTCTCGGCATCATGGGAGGCGAGGTCTCCCGTGTGCTCCTGACTGCGACGGCCCTCTCTATGATGCTGACCCCTTTCTTGGCTGATGCCGTGGAGACGGTGAAGGGATTGGTCAAGAGGGGGTCTGTGAAGGAGACGGAGAAGCAGAAACAGAAAGAGGAGCAAATGGCAGGACCCGAAGAAGGTGAGTGCCTTGAAGGAATCACACAGACATGAAGTCCGTTTTTTGGCTTTCTGCGTGCATGGACTGCAGTAGATGATTGATTTTTCCTCAGAAGAAGTCTCTGCGTTGCAGTTACTTGACTCTTTTTGCTTCTCTTCCGTGATTCGCTTGTCATTTCTTCGACCTTTATTTATTTGTTTCTTCTCGTTTTTCTCTCCCCCTTCTTTGAAAAAGCTCGCGAACACGCAAACCTCAAAAGGCGATCTCTTTTGATCTGTTCCTATCCTTCTTTCGTCCCCTAATCTTGCGTGCGTGCAGACCCCGAAATGGCAGAGATCACAGCCCGGCCCGAGGGATACGTCGCGGTGGTCGGATACGGCCGCGTCGGAAGGACCGTCTGCGGCATGCTTGGGAAGTACGTTGGTTGCTCGCTTGGGTGTGCAGATTGCATGGGGGTGT
>JAHBMJ010000309.1:31281-36281 GCA_018398765.1 Chromera velia | reverse complement strand
GGCAACCAGGGACATGATCACTTCGACCAAAAGGATGGCCATGGTCTCGGCAGAGAATTGCCAAGTCAGCTTTTGGATGTAGATCAGAGTCAGGAACACAAACAGACAGAAGGTGTTGTTCATCGACGCTGCACCCTCCAGAGCGGCAAAGGAGATGGTGATCGTCTTCCGGGTCTTCTTCAGGGCGTAGTTGTACGAGGCAATCACCTGCTCGTACGTAGAGACATGGAGAGATCGTTTCTCACAAAATGTGAGCAACATCCAAGAAATTTGGTCACGCAGAATTGACGAAAACCCAACGTACGGAACTCACAAGACTTGTTACGGTTGCTCTGTGCAGTGCGATGCTCTCACAGCAATACTCACAGTGTGTCAGGTATTTACATCCTTGGGTGCGTTAGGGAGACGGAAGAAGGACGTTCATTCTTCTGTACTGAGTGCATAGGAGGAACACCCACTAAAAAGAAAGCAAAACAAGGACCAGATGTTGCAGCATCACAGAAACACATTTGCCGACGAACAAACAGACCGACCTCGGAAGCGTTTGAAGCCAAAGGAGCCAGGATGAACGAGATGTAGAAACTGCTAATACCCGTCCTCGTGCCCACATTTGACATGACAGAGACCATAGGGTCACTGAAGAGGAGCACAAGCGCAGTGCCCAAACCCATCTGGTAAAAGGCCCTCATCTTGATCCGGGTCTGCTGCTGTTCTGGGGACAGATGAGCGAGATCTTCCGGAATTTCCTCCTCCTCCGTCTCGTCATCCTCTTCCTCTCCTTCTGGCTCTGCCGCAGTGGGGGCCGCAGCCTCGGACTCGGGCTGCTGTGCGAGCCCGCGCACAGTTCTTGAGGGAGACTCCGGAGGTGACTCCATCGACATCCCCTGTTCGAGAGCTTCTGGAGACGGCTCTTGGGCAAATACGTCGGAGCGCTGCAGGACAAAGTCCTCCATTGCAGAGACGAACTCGTTGAAGTCCACAGCACCAGACTTGTCCCTGTCGCACTTCTCGAAGAAGGCAGAGAGCTCGGCGGGGGAGGGCCTCTCTCCGAGGACGTGGAAGATGCGGCGGATCTGCAACCTCGCATACACGCATTGGGTTGTGCATGTGGATAGGGATGTGTATTCTATGATTGTGTGCATGCCGCGTTAATTTACGTGTATGGATGTAGAGGTTCATTCATGTGTGTGCATTTGAAACTCCCCTCCCGAGATCGGAATCATGCGTGCAGAATGGATAGAATACAGCAACCACCCTTTGGTCGAATATTTCCAGAATCTCTCCCAAGCAAGTACGAAAGCATCGACAGTCTACCATAGAAACCTCGTACTTTGGAGGCAAAGCATATAGAGGAGCGAAAAAGAGGCAACATTAAAAAGACAATTTCGAGCATCGCGGAACGGAAAGACACACGGGACCGCTCTGTTTTACGAATTGATAGTACGTAATCTCCCTCCCTCTCTCCCTCCTCCCCCTGTATCTCTGCCTGTCTGTCTGCCTGTCTGTCTGTCTGTCTGTCTGTCTGTCTCTCTCTCTCCCTCCCTCCCTCTCTCTCTCTCTCTCTCTCTCTCTCTGCCCCTCTCTCTCCCCTTATCCTCTGGTGTTCCTAAGCAGATTCTTTTCCTCTCTGTCGTTCGATCTTCTTCTTTCCCTCTCGCCCCCATACTCTCCCTACCTGCTTGTGCAACAACTCTTTCCTTCTTCTCCGTCTCCTCTATCCCATATGAATCCCTCTTCTCAATTCTCTAGCAAATCTCCCTAGATCTCTTTCATTTTTTTGGACTCAGGGCCAGGGAGCTATTGGGAGTGCTGACGTGACTATTCGAGTTTGGGCTCTCAATTCATTTAGTTCATTTCGATATCCTCTTTTTTCTCTTCTCTTCTCCTGTCTTCTCCTTCCTTTTCTTTTGACAGACCTCATGGGTCTCAAGGCGTCCCGAGTTGTCCATATCTTTTTTCTCTTCTGTATGAAAAGGAAAAGAATTCTGTATGAAAATAAATGCATGAACTGACCTCATGGGTCTCCAGGCGTCCTGAGTTGTCCATATCAAGTCGCAGGAAGAAGGGGCGGAGGAGCTCTTCCAGTTTCTTCTGGTGGTTCTGCTGTTGTTGGACGAGGGCGGCCTCCCGTCCAGTGCGGTTGTCTCTGGCTGCCCTTCTCTGGCTGAGCTTATACACTTCATACATCACCCCTCTGAGATTCAGTTTGCCACTCGAAATGGCACTCTTCTGGGTCTCTAGGATCCTGTCCTCCACCACTTTGCTCTGAGATGCCACTCTTGCCTGGTAGATCAGGTAAGCAACAAAGGCAAGGAACGTAACGATCATGCCCGCAAGAGCGAAACCGTTCTGGAAATCTCGAGCCACATATTCGGGGACCCCTGAGGAGTAGAAGGCAGGGAGCTGAATGATCAAATAGCTCAGAGCTGTGAGCATCACGATCTTGGCATTCACTCCGATTGACGCCTCGCACTCCACACCCGTCTTCCACGGGCTGAAGTTTCCTGGAGGGGAGAGCTTGGACCACCCTACTGGGGCACCTGCCGGTTTGGTATATGTACATTGGCCGTTTTCGATATTCACCCTGCCCCCCATGATGGAGAGGAACCAAGGAATCGTGAAGAGCATGATGGTGGACCCCGCCAGTGCACCCACACCCACTTTCAACTCCTCTTGTGCGTTCTCTCCAATACCGGAAAAGAGGACAATCGCGCCATCAGGCACTGCTCCGAGAATTGGAAGTACTACAGAGCCTACAAGTCCTGCTAAAGAAGGCACGAGGAGAAGAAGCTCGCTCCCCGAAGAGATCAGATTGGAAGCATAGAAGAGAATGTATCCATACACGGCACCAAGGAAAAGTACCTGTACGAATGCATAGTCACCCTCAAGGGACGCAGGGTCGATAAACAGCTTTCCAAGAACTTCTCCCATGATTTAGTTGAGTTCAGTCGTGTGGGAGTGTGCACAATCCAGGGGACCTTCTCACAGTCAGTCTGCAAAGCTGACTGTCGAGGTTCAAATAATGCACAGAGAGCCCGGCTCTTTTTGACTTGGACAGCCGCGCTCAACAAAGCTTCGACGCTGTGGGTGGGTACCTGACAGGTATGAGGGATAGTTAGAGCATCTTGACTCGACGGCAGTCTTGCAAATGGACTTGAATGAGTGCCTGACCTGCTGTTTCGATCTATACAAGCCTGCATGCATGCATCATGCATGCATATATATGGCTCCAAAAAAATTAAGAGACAAAAAGAAAGGAAAAAAAGTCTGCATGCTCACGCACCCTGCGCTCTCCCTGCGCGCTGAAACGACTATACAGCAATAAGGGCACAAAACTTAATTGTGTGAAGGACCAGGGGGCTGGAATTCTAGCACAGGACGACGAAACAAGATTTTCGGGGCCGCAGAAGACGACGAGTAGACCAACATTTTTTTAAAGTGCAGTCTGTGCAGAATTGTATAGAAGAGGTCTTAACCAGCTGGTTTTAGTTCAGTTAGCTAGTCTATAACTGGTGGTAACTGGTAGACATACGTTTCTATTTATTTTTCTAACATTCTATAAAATCATACCATACATACACTTCAATTGAATTCAATTTAGGCAATTAATGATTTTACTAGTGAGCATGCTTGATCAACAAATCTTCTAGGTAACAGTAGTTCGTAACTGTTCGTTTGGTAAATTTCCTATGTAAAGCATATATTTAGATATTACTAGCTAGTATGATGATCGAGATTTTTAATATACATACCGCGTCCCAATATATGCTAGCATAGATATACAGATATATTAACAATTGATCCAGGGAACACCGGCCCATTTGTCTGAAAACTCAGACCCCATTTTAGCCGTTGGTTGAGGAGGGGGCCATTAATAAACCCATTCAAATCTGATTCAGTCAAAATTCACCTTGACATAAACGTAGGCAAAGCGACTCATGAATAAAAGAAGCTTGCCATTCAACACGGCCTGCATCCTTTTTGATCGTACAATCAATCAAGACACTAGCACTACTAACAAGGGAAGGATCATCGGAATCCTCCACGGACAGGCACCAACAAAAGCTGGACCAAGAACAGAGACAAGCACCGCCTGCATCACACAGAGAAAGAACACGTCCAACTGGACATCAAAAAAACACATTGCCCCAATTCATACAGAACCAGAAACAGCTTCCGAAGGACCAATGGAGATGCATAAGGATCGGAGGGGGGAGGGACCTTTGAAATCGGGTAGGCCCTGGCAGGCAAGCTAGAGAAAAACAAAGGAAAAAAGTTTTGCATATTCAACAACTCCAAACAGAGGGAGAACACTTTGAGGAGACAAAAAGATCATACGCCCTTTGACAGCTGACTGACTGACCGTCACAACGCGCCACTCTTCCAGAATTCCAAACAAATTCGAGGACATCCTTTTGGAAATCCCTCTCTGCGTCTCTCTCCCAGGAATTTCGACATCGCTCCCCTTTCTCCATCTCTTTCCACCAGACAACGCAACAGCCCCCACCAGCAGGCACACGGAGGGAACCAACGCTTCCCCTGACGGCCTCCCCCCCCCCTCCCAGGGGGAATCGGCCATGAGTGCGCTAGACAGAGCATTGGAGAGACGGTGCGGGCCCGAGCGCCGAATTTCCGCACCCACACCGATCAGCCGACGCAATACTGCAAGCAGCGCCGGAATGCGAACCAATGCCGTTGCCCAGGAGAGAAGACAGACGGCAGAAAGCCTGAGGGCCAACGCAGCCTGAAGGTCTCTAGGGTCTGGAGGCATCGATTCGGATGGAAAAGGAGACGGACCGCGGGATTGGGGTCCTTCACGAGGAATAGCGTCGTCTCCGTCTCCCGAGACGGCTCTTCCTCTCCCTTCTCTTCGTTGCTTTTTTCCGGATGTTTTCATTTTGCTCCCGTTTGTGCTGTTTCGCGAGGCTTCGTCCGTTGACTCTGCGGGTTGGCGGTCTGCATCTCCACTCAAATTCACCCCATCTCCCTCATCGCCCCCC
>JAHBMJ010000309.1:15250-31013 GCA_018398765.1 Chromera velia | reverse complement strand
CCCCATCTCCCTCATCGCCCCCCCCCCCCCCCCGCCGTCTCCGCATGCCACCCGTCTCCCTCCCCCTCAAATCTTCCCGTGGAGACTCGACGCGGACGTCGCAGTCCTCCAAGGCGCCCACACCCAAACCTGTGCCCGTGCCTGAATCCTCTTCTGTACACTCCCTCATCTTCCCATCACGTGGCAACAGAGACAACAAATTAGTCGGGGAGGACATAAATTCAAAGAGGCCGACTGAGTGCTGGAGGGCAAGAAAGAGCGCAAGCAGAGAGGGGGAGAGAACTGAAAGGAAAAGGCTGGAGAAGAGGAAAAGGAAGTCAAAGGATCCGCCGGATGAAGGGGAAGGAGTGGAAGCGCGAATCAATAAAGCCTCCGTTTCTTCTTTTGAATCTCTGCCCTTCGCGTCTTCTGGGATTAATTCGCTATCTCTCTCTTTGTCTTCCATGCTCTCACTTTTCTTTTGATCATCTCTTTTTGTCTGTCTGCTTCTCAAGCACTTTCGTATCCAAACAAAGCATTGAACAAATCGTAACGGCAAGCAGACCAGAGTTTCTGTCGCAAAGGAAGAGGTCAAAAGCAGAAGCATCAAGAACAAGACAGAGTCCACCGAGGGCGGCCATCCCGACGCGAGGCCAAATTTATCCGACACTCGAAAAGGATGGTCTGCAGCCAAGAGCCACCGTGCTACTGACACCAAAAGTCCCCCATCCCCAAAATCGTCCTTCGCCCATCTGTGCAGCAACACGAAGGCAACAGAAGCGGTCAGTGCCCAAATACAGAGGACAGGCCTCCGACTCTGGACAGAAGAAAGCGCGCAAGAGATTCCATCATGCTGATCCCCTTGTCCCGTTCCACCATGCTGCATTGACTCGATCAGCATCAAGTGGAGGGACGCACAGACAGGCACGGAGACAAGGGATACACAGAGATTCATTAAGAGCAGACGACGACAAAGGAGAAAAATGCCCATAGCAAACGGGTACAAATTAAAAAATGCAGCAGTCGATATCACCTAGAGTTCACGAAAGCGCAAGCACCTACATACAGAAACACAAACAGCGCGAAAGCCAGAGCCAGAAGCAGTAATCAAAACAGAGAGAACCCCTTCGACTGTGCAACTTGCAGCGAAAGAAACTCAAAACGAAGGAAAACGGGATACAGACACAAAGTAGAAGAAAGTAGAAGAGAAAACAAGAGACACAAGGTGCAGGGAAGGCAAGATTCACAACCTGAGACTGACGAACTGACTGACTGAGGCAGAGGACCGAGAAGATTGTGGGGGAGATTCCAAAACCGCCACCAAAGCAATGCAACAGCAGAGGCCCACAAACAGAGCCTGCCAGAACAGGCGACCCAACGCTGAAGCAGCTGCTAAAGGAGCTGCACGCACAACGACCTCTGGCCTAGACATTGGATCTGCTATCAGGTCAAATTTCAATTGAGGAACTTCTGTGAGGCCTGTACCACCTCTCTGTCCCCCACCCTCCCTCCCTGTAGTGAACGGAACTCTCACCGCACACCCCACAGAGTTTGCTTCCCCCGATGCCCTTCCAAGTCCCAACCCAGGAACAGGCAAGAGGAAAAGCAGAGGTCCCTCTCTGATCGCTTTCCATCCTGAGAGCATGAGTCTCCACACATCAGACCACTTCAAGAACAGGGACAGCTCTCTAATTGCGTTTCTCTTTCTTGCCTCACACTCTCTTTTTTCCTCTCCCTTACATGCAGCTTTAAACCCTCCGTCCGCTTTCCACGTCCCCTCACCGCCCCTTCCGATGTCCCTAGTGTCTGACGCACTCCACGCAAGTCCACGCAACTCATTCAACCCCCGGGACCTCACAACGGCGCCCTTCAGGGAGCACACGCTGACTAGGGCCTCTTCACTCAGAGACACCCACTCTGTTACGCCAGCTGAGCCTGACGAGGATCCACCCATATTCTCAAGGAGGGTGGATTTGGACACCCCCTCAATATAAGACAAAAGAGAAATAACAGGAGGGGGGTCCGGCTGAGTCGACGCTTTCTTTCGACCGCTTCCAACGGCCCACTTTTGCAATCGGACCCCGGCATCCAGAGGCATCAGAGGGGCCCAGGCAACGTCGATGGGCACATGGAAACTAGGTACAAGGCTTCCCCCCCGGTCTCTCCCCAGACGCCCCCCCGTCTTGTCATCCTCCTCCTGTACAAGCGTGACAGGCCCTACAAGAGCCCGCAGCCAAAACGACAAACTCATGACCAAACCCAAACGCCCCCCCCTAGTCCTCTCTGCGGACATTCTTTTCGCTTGGATCGCCTCTGCTAACTCGTCGTCGTCAAACGAAAAAGGATCCCCCTCTGTTTCACTCCACTCCCATTCCCCTCCTTCTGCGTCAATGCCTTTTGAATTCCCCCCACTCCCTCCCCCTTCTTTCTCTCTGTCCACACGAAGCCAACCTGACACTGGCTGCTCCGCATCGCACCCCTCGCCAGTCACCGAGACAAGCAGAGAGACGGACGACACGTCTGCACTTCGAGGAAGTGGAAGACTGTTGCCGGAAAGTCTCCATTTCCAGAGACAAAATTTGGAGGGAAACACCGGAGAGGATTGAACGGGGGAGAGCAGACTGTTGGCGCATGTTCTGTCATCGTCTCTCGTTTTTTTCTTTTTACTCCAACAGACTCTGGCTATGACTTCAATCTGCACAGCAAGTCTGTCTGCCTTTTGCTTTTGCTTTTGCCCGTGCTTTCTCCCCTCTCCTTCTCCTTCTGTTCCCCCGTGCACGCAGTGGAGTTTCTCAAATTCGACAAAATCGTTACGAATTCTCTTTTCGTCAACAGCCACACGGAAGGGTGAGAGACGCCGCGCGGTCTCGAGAGAATCTGCAGAAACAATGTGAGGAGAGAGTAGGAATTAAGCAGTGAGTCAATCGAGCGGATTCGCCTCACACCTTTAGCCACGAGGGCATTTAGAGGCTCAGAAGGAAGGGAAAGCAGGCAGAAAGAGAGGGGACTGATCTGGACTGAGCAAGAGGATTACTAACAAAGAGAAACGACCATTCGAAGCCTCATGCAATAGAAGAGGCGGGCATGCAGAGAGGAAGACATAAAAATGCCAAAGAAGGCAGAAGTCGTGTGTGCCCCCAACAGCAGCAACTCACAGGGGGGCGCACTGATGACAACAGAAACGATCGCCCCAGCTTCCCCATCCTCCGCTTCTCTCCCCATTTTCGTTCCCTCCTCCCAGAGCTCTGATGGAATGGACACCATCACACTGCGCCTTCTCCCCCCCTCCCTTTCTTCATTCTCCTCTGCGCTCTTTCTTACATTGGAAGCAGGAAAAGACAGTCGCAGTGCCCCTCTTCCCCCTGCCACCGTCGAGACACAAGAGGATGCCCTGCCTCCCTCCGCAAAAGGACTGGTGTTCTCAAACTCTTCTGCTTCTCCGTCTTCATCAACCGGAGGACACTGAGAGTCAATCATTCGTCCTATCCACTCGTCGCTTTTCAGTTCAAACATCTCGCTGTATCCTCTGAACCCCTCCCTCCTTGCTCCCTCTCCCCGATCGGAATCATCCAGGGCGCTCTCTTCCTCTTTCTTCCACCCGGGCCAGGCTTGTGCGCTCTTGGCCTTGCCCTTTTCCCCTCCGGAAAGTCTCGATAGGAGGGAACTGAGGAAGAGCAGAGAGGGTCGCGTGTGGAGAGAGGAGATGTGGGAAGTCGAACGGCCGATACCCGGGAGGTGTGGGAACTCCATCTGCAAGGTCGACGCACCCACACACATGTGGATCCACACACACACACATACAGAGACAGAGAGAGAGAGAGAGAGAGGAAAAAGGCCGAGAGAGGGATTGTGAACGGAGGCGCGGAAAAGGAAAACAATCCTTTTCAGTAGACAGACAGATTGTGTGATGGAGGTTGTCCCCTATTTCGTTCCTTTTGTTCTGTGCCTTTTCGTCCGTTCCTTCCCTCCCTCCTTCAGCCCAGTTTCTCCCCCTGCGACGAGAGAGAGAGAGAGAGAGAGAGAGAGAGAGACTGACCCAATGACAGTGGAACACTGACGACAACTCTCGCGGAATTTTTGTGAAGGGAGGAGGAACGAGATGGTCCCGGAAGCCGCTCGCAACAGACAAGAAGGGGGGCAAGTCTCTTCCTCTCCCTGCTTTCGGTGTCTTCGCTGTCTGCCTGTAGTTCCAAAGTTTAGTGAGTGTCTCGTGGTACCACGCTGCCATCTGAGGGTCCAACAGACCGGGCGCTCCAGAGAGGGGGCATGCCAGGCAGACGAAGGCACTCACCGACTCGAGGAGGGGGGCGGCAAGAGGCATCGAGGCGCCATCAAGAAGGGCCTCGTCAGGGGAATCCGAAAGCGCCTGCATGTGTGCCACTCCATGCAGACAGACAAACACAGGCAAACCCGCAAAGGTGTTCTTTTGTGTCGGCTTATAGCCACGCACGCACGCGCACACACGCACGCACGCACGCACGCACACACACACACACACACACACACACACACGGGGGAGAGATAGAGAGAGTACGCACACAGAAAAACAGAACGAGATCCCAAAAATATGAGGGGCTCGGGAACTCAACCAAAAGGCGCCAAATGAAACTGAGGAACAAGGGAAAAAAATCGGGACTCTGAAAAGGCCAAAGAATGAGGGAGGACCCCAGAAGAACCCCAACTCCGTTCCCTCCCCTTTCTTCCCCCCTCTCTCTCATACTCTCGCGCTCTGACCCTCAGGCTCACAAGGCCACCCATTGAGTGAGCAAGGACCACCACCTGCAGTCAACCAGCCAGCCACCAAGGTCCTCATTCAGGAAGCATTTTGCAGATTTGGTGGCCGTTGAGTAGGTGAAAGAAAGAGAACAAGACGGAGTGGGTGATTTCATATCAAAGTAACAAAGTGCGTGAGCATCAATCCGTTCACAGTCCTGTACTTTCCCCACGTGAGTTGAATACGCCATCAACGAATACCCTTTCCCCTCTCCCCCCCTTCCACTCCTCCTGCATGCCCTGTCTGCAGAAGAACAGCAAACCAAGGCACTCACCCACCCGGGACTTGCCGCCCCTCTCTCCACAGGCTTGCAGAATGTGCGCAAGCGACTCCCTCACGAAGCGCGCCTGCAAACATAGAAAGGCAATTCTCAGCCAAGCCACGCGCAGTCTTCTTTCAGACTTGAAGAACCACGCCAACGTCAATGACCGCCAACCAATGGCGGGAGTGGGCAGACGGACCTGCGGAGGGGGACTGACTGACTGAAACTCTCTCTCTCTCTCTCTCTCTCTCTCTCTCTCTCACACACACACACACACACACACAGACGGACCTGTGGAGCAAGAAAAGAGTGGTGCAAGGCCGTTGGCTCGGCGTTGAAGTCCACTGCAAAAAAGTCCGTCCCGGCCATCTTCTTTGTCCATTCACTCAGGGGGATAACCTGCTTCCAGCTTCCCGCGTGTCCCGGCACAAAGAGCACCAGGCTGTCCGAGCAGGGTCTCGTGAGACGGCTGTGGTCAGTAGACAGCCGCTTCAAGGTGAAGGGTCCTGCGCCCTCACCGTGCAGCAGAAAAACTTGAAGCAGGCGAAATAGAGGCGCATCATTTTCCGGTTCATGTGTGCAAGCTTCAATATCCGTCTACGCTGACCTTCTGAGAGCCATTCCGCCACAAAGACAGAGCTCCTGACCAGGTTGTCGTCTGTGCCCTCGTGCCATGGAATGAAGGCACACAAGAAGATGACCACCGACACACAAGACGCCGCAAGCGGTAGCCACATGCTGCTTGTCTTTCTGTCAATTATAAAGCCAAAGCTGACAAAAGTGACGCAGGGAAGATGGCTGCAGACGGCGACCAATTATGATCTCGGAGGCCAAGCCATGAGGCTTACGAACAACAGTGGATACGCAGCCATGAAAGAAAAAAGAAGTCGGGGGCTTAATCTGGCCCTCGGACGAAAGTGTCCATCACTTCTTTCACCCGGAACGCACACCCCCACCAGCTTGCAATTGAGCACAATTCAAGCATTGTCCGTCACGACGGCGTCGTCCGATATATAGATCTATCCGACTCATAATCCGAGTGACTGCATGGTCGATTGAATCTTGTGAAGCGGCACTCATCAATCACGGGCCGGATGCCCCGGGGCGTAGCCGGGATTGGCGCTCGGCCCAGCTTTGGGGACCGACCAAAATGGACGCCCCAAAAGGCCGTACGTTAATTATGCATGCCCCCCGGGATTGGCGCTCGGCCCAGCTTTGGGGACCGACCAAAATGGACGTCCCAAAAGGCCGTGCGTTGATTATGCATGCCCCCCGGGATTGGCGCTCGGCCCAGCTTTGGGGACCGACCAAAATGGACGCCCCAATTTAAAAGGCCGTTATGACCCGGCCGGGGGAGCATGAATATAATCTGCATGCATGCATGGATGCATGCATGGATTCGAACGAACAATTAATCGGCTATTCACTCAATCAAATTCATTTAGAGATCGACGTTCTTAATTGAGAATGCTTCAGATGAGAGGCTCTTTATATACAATGAAGAAAGCCCTCCAAAGTTACATTTCCTACGTCTAAAGCACCAGGAGCGTGATCCCAAGCTGCCCTAGCTCTTCGCAAACGTTAGTTGGGGTCTCTGACTTCTGTTGCTTGTTCAGATCATCTCCACTCGTTTTAACACAGCGAGACAAACCCTTAAAATTCGAATTCCATCATGAGACTGACACCGACCCTACTCTGTCTTCTATTTTCAGTGGTTTTGCCTTCTGGCCAAGCCCAGGATTGTGCCGTTGGTGATCCTTCCTGCTCGATTTCCTCCTGCGATGTGAACAACGGAGGATGCGAGCAGCTGTGCACTCCCGACGGAACTTCCCGAAAGTGCGGCTGCTCCGATGGGTACACGCTCAAGGGAGAGACCAAGTGCGTGAACGTGAACGAGTGCATGTCGGAGGAGGGCCCTTGTGAGCAGGTGAGAGTCACAAGGCGGCTCATGTACATGTATAAGCTTGTGTTGCATGCGATTTTGATGCGTACACATATCTACTCATACATATGAAGTTTGCATGAACAACTGTTGGCACACTGCTTTTCTTTTCTCTGCAGCTCTGCATGGACACCCAGGGTTCTTTCTCCTGCGCCTGCGTGTGGCCAGGCACAGAGCTGGGTGCCGACGGTCGCTCGTGCCCGTACAAGTCTGCTTCTTCTGATTGTGCCAAAGGATACAAGAAGGACAGCTCGTCCGGAGAGTGTGTGAACGTAAACGAATGTATCCAGGATCCAGAGCCATGCGAGCAGGTCAGCACCTTTCTGAATGTTTATACCTTCTGTTTCCTTGTCTTTTTGGGAGGCACGACTGCGATAAAAGTGGCAACAAATTGACTGACCTTTCTTATCTTCAAGCTGGCCTCCAAACGCTCCTTTTCATACAGTAAAGGGCCAAACACCTGTGGATGGACCTCTTCGTATTCCTGTCTCCTGCTTTTGCTCTTCTCGACAACTTTTCAACGTTTTGCACCCCTGCTCTCATTGCAGCTCTGCATGGACACCCCCGGCTCCTTCACCTGTGCGTGTCCGTGGCCCGGCACTGTGCTGGCGATGGACGGCCGGTCTTGCGAGAGCGCTGCCGCGAGAGAGGTGGAGGCAAAGCAGATGACCGCCCTGACTGCCTCATGCGAGGACAACAACGGAGGATGCGAGCAGATGTGCACAATGGAGGGAGGGAAGCCTTCGTGCTCGTGCTCCGCAGGGTTCAAGCTGCAGGGACAGACCAAATGCATGAACGTGAACGAGTGCGCGAGGTCCCCGGAACCCTGTGAGCAGGTTGGTAGACGGTCGGAATCATGAATGAATTGTTTTAAGTGACTGTTCTTGAAGAATTCAACAAGCATGCCACTCCTTTGGTGGATATAGGCGCACACATGACTCCTTTTTTTTTCAAGACCTTTGATTGTTGCTCTCGCCTTTTCTTCTTGTTCACTGTGGGTCTTGGTTTGCCTCCTTGTCAGTACCTGTCAATATGTCTGCTATCTTGTCTGCTCATGTGCAGCTCTGCGTGGACACCCAGGGCTCTTTCTCCTGCTCCTGCGTGTGGCCAGGCACAGAGCTCGCTGCTGACGGTCGCTCGTGCGTTGAGAAGTCCGCAGCTTCTGAGTGCGCGAGCGGGTACAAAAAGAATTCCGCAGGGGAGTGCTGTGTGTGTGTGTGTGTGTGTGTGTGTGTGTGTGTGTGTGTATTTGTGTGTGTGTGTGTGTGTGTGTGTGTGTGTGTGTGTGTGTGTGTGTGTGTGTGTGTGTGTGTTTGTGTGTGTGTGTGTGTGTGTGTGTGTGTGTGTGTGTGTGTGTTTGTGTGTGTGTGTGTGTGTGTGTGTGTGTTGCCTCTTTTGTGGCTTCCTGCATCGATCTGAGTCTATGCAAACACGCTTACGGAGTGTGTGAGAGAAACTCTTCAGCTTGATCTCCAAGTTTGGTGACATTTTCCTTCTTGTTTGCTGCACATCACGTCAATATTCTGTCTGTTTGCTGTCTACTCTGTGCTCGAATGAGCACATGAAAGAAAGCACAATCGAGACCCTCAACTCAACTCATCAGAAGACCTGAGTCGTTCGCGAATCTAGAAATGGAGACGTCAAGATGAAATCAATTGCTCTCTTCTATCTGCAACTGCAGCTGTGCATGGACACCCCCGGATCTTTCGCCTGTCAGTGCGTGTTCCCTGGCACTGTGCTGGCTGATGACGGCAGGTCCTGTGCCGTCGTCATGGCTGCTGAGGAACCGAAGCAGACGCAGAAGTGTTCCGAGAACAACGGAGGATGCGACGATATCTGCACGATGGAGGGCGGGGAGGCAAAATGCTCCTGCCAGCCTGGGTACAAACTGAAGAACGGAAACAAATGCGTGAACGTCAACGAGTGCGCTGCTGAAGTGGAGCCATGCGAACAGGTAGGAGCTCGTCTGGGAATGCGCGGCACGTTTCTCTTAGACAGTCTCTCAGTTTGCGACCCGTCCTTTTCTTTTGCATTCCTCTCTTCTGCATAGGAAGTCCTCACTCCCTTACGTGGACTCATGGTGAACATCTTTCTTCACTTGCTTTTCGAAGAGGGTTTTGTGAGAGTTCGACTCCCTCTGCTCGTTGTTGTCTGTACTCATTGTGTTGTGTATGGACACACGGGGTTCAAGGTCTCTTCTTCGTGCGTGCGTAGTATATCTACAAATGCTACACACCCTCATGCTGACAAAATCAAAACACTCTCTTGTTCCTCTCTTCTGTGCAGCTTTGTATGGACACCGAGGGATCTTTCTCGTGTGCGTGCGTCTTCCCCGGGACTGAACTCGCTGCTGACGGTCACTTGTGCGTGGCGAAGAAGTCGTCAGAGTGCTCTAAGGGGTACATGAAGAATGGTAACGGAGAGTGCGTGAACGTCAACGAATGCGCTCAGGACCCAGAGCCCTGTGATCAGGTAGGTCGCTCTTCAACAAAAAGATGTCCTCATCGAAATGTCTGGTGTCCTAGTATAAACTCCTGTCTGTCTGATTGGGCGTCTGGCTCTCCACTTTTTCTTTTCGATCGTCGTCTTCCGCTCCTTACTGGAACTGAGTGACCGCTTTCCCCTCCAGGCCCAGATGGATTTCTTCGATTTATTTGGACCCACGATACATGAACGACCAGGTCTGCATTACTTCCTTGTTGCACGATGTTGGAGTCTCCTTCTTTTGGCTACATCAAACACAACCCCTCTGTATGCATGTGTGCAGCTGTGCATGGACACTCCCGGATCCTTCACCTGCGCCTGTCCCTTCCCCGGCACCGTTCTTGCTGAGGACGGGAAGAGCTGCAAGGAGAGCGCGACCATCATGGCCGCCCAGGTTTCGATCCAAGAGAAGAAGAAGACCTGCAGCCAGAACAATGGAGAGTGCGAACAAGTGTGCACGATGGAGGGCGGAGAGGCCAAGTGCAGCTGCCTGCCCGGCTACTCTCTCCAGAACGGAAAGTGCATGAACGTCAACGAGTGTCTCATGGAACCTTGCGAGCAGGTAAGCTTTTCAGTTCTCCGTCCTTTTTTATTTCATCTTCATCTCCATGAACGAAGTCACACACGGTCCCGGGAGTTTGGGGAGACGGTGCACATATCCGCGTCTCTGTTTTCAAGTCACAAAACAAGACTAGTCACCCCAATTTTAAACACCGTCGTCCACAGGTACAGCGTAAGGCGTGTAGTATCAGGCTGACCCAACGGAGCATTTTTCAGCTCGGTCTTAGTCTTTCTTTACACCCGGAAGGGGCCACTCTATTTGTCTTCAAGTTCTACGTGGACAGTAAGCAAGAGGCGATCCAGACTTTCGGATTTTTTCGCTTTCAAGGCCCTCTGCTGTGCCCCTCTTTTCGGATGCAACCATCCATCCATCCATCCATCCATCCACACATACATACATGCATAAATACGTACGTAGGATGATACACGAGCACAGTTGTGTGTAAACACAAATGTTTGTGTGCCCCTCGCCTTTTTCCACTTCTCGAAAAAGTCTCTGTGTGTGTATGTGTGTGCGTACGCGGCCCTCTTTGTGCAGCTCTGTATCGACACCCAGGGTTCCTTCACCTGCTCCTGCGTCTGGCCGGGCACCTTCCTCGCAGAGGATCAGAGGACCTGCGCAGAGGCGCCTGCAGTCACTGTGGCAGGCGCCTCTTGCAAGCCTGGACAGAAGAAGAACGCAGATGGTGCCTGCGTCAACATCAACGAGTGTGCTGCAGACACCACACCATGCGAACAGGTGAGGACTAGAAAGAGAAGCGTAAAAAAAGGGAAACCAACAGCATGGAAGCTACACTCTTCTAGTAAAGCAGTCTCATGGAGCCCTGCATGCTTATAGATTCGGTCTGAAATTTCCCTTAGACCCCGACCAGCTGGGTCAGGCATCTTTGCACATCTATCCGTCATTTGTAGGGAGCGTTGTCTGAGGAGAGTCACAAAGAAGTACCACGTCACCCCTTTCAGTTGCGTGTCTCCCAAGTGCATTCCCAGACGACGAGCGATTGACTTTTTCCAGTCATCAATTGGACCTCCGATTGCTTTTGCATCAATTCCCCCTTGTTTCTCTTCGTTTTCTTTCTGCAGCTGTGTATCGATACCGAAGGGTCCTTCGCATGTGAGTGCGTGTGGCCGGCTACCGTCTTGGCTGAGGACGGCCGCACATGCAACTCGGTGGCCTCTGTCGCTCCCAAGCAGGCGGCAACGATCGAGGCCACCCAGCTGAGAGGAGCCAAGACCTGCGAGACCGACAACGGAGGGTGCGAGCAGCTTTGCATTGAGGAAGGCGGGCAGGTCACGTGCGGGTGCTCAGACGGATACACTCTGAAGGGGAAGACAGAGTGTGTGAACGTGAATGAGTGCGCTGCAGAGGTGGAGCCATGTGAACAGGTGGGTCAGGGATCTTGGACGGAACACAGATAGAAATGCAGAGGCATTGAGAGGAGAGGAGGTGAGGGTGACAAGCACAAATGGTGGGAATATGAAGAGGGAGGGAAAACAGAGGAGTGTTGAGGAGAGAGAGAGAGAGAGAGAAGGAGAGAGAGAGAGAGAGAGGGACAAGTGAACTGTCAGAAAGTGTGTGCATGTTCGTATATGTCTGTATACATGTGTATATGTGTGTATTTACGTTTGTTCCCGCCTCGTTGTGCAGCTCTGTATTGACACCCAGGGTTCCTTCATCTGCTCCTGCGTCTGGCCGGGCACTGAACTGGCGGCAGACGGGCGCTCCTGCGTTGACAAGACCACCAGTTCTCTCGAGTGTGCGAAGGGATTCAAGAAAAACGAAAAGGGACAGTGCGTCAACGTGAACGAGTGCGCATACGATCCTGAGCCTTGCGAGCAGGTCAGAAGAAACAATTAAGGTAAAGAATTGTTTGTTAATTCATTTCTTCAAAACAACCGTGAGTCAACGAACAGTCCTCCCGATTCAAAACAAATTCCGAGACAGTCCGACCTATGACGTTGGAGCACCCATAAATTTTTCAGTGGGATTTTGCCCGTCGTACCAATCTCTCTCTTGCTGTCCTTCTCGATCCTTTGGTACCCTGAATACCTCCTCCTCTCCTTCCCTTTTGTCATTGCAGCTCTGCATGGACACCCCCGGCTCCTTCACCTGTGCGTGTCCGTGGCCCGGCACTGTGCTGGCGATGGACGGCCGGTCTTGCGAGAGCGCTGCCGCGAGAGAGGTGGAGGCAAAGCAGATGACCGCCCTGACTGCCTCATGCGAGGACAACAACGGAGGATGCGAGCAGATGTGCACAATGGAGGGAGGGAAACCTTCGTGCTCGTGCTCCGCAGGGTTCAAGCTGCAGGGACAGACCAAATGCATGAACGTGAACGAGTGCGCGAGGTCCCCGGAACCCTGTGAGCAGGTTGGTAGACGGTCGGAATCATGAATGAATTGTTTTAAGTGACTGTTCTTGAAGAATTCAACAAGCATGCCACTCCTTTGGTGGATATAGGCGCACACATGACTCCTTTTTTTTTCAAGACCTTTGATTGTTGCTCTCGCCTTTTCTTCTTGTTCACTGTGGGTCTTGGTTTGCCTCCTTGTCAGTACCTGTCAATATGTCTGCTATCTTGTCTGCTCATGTGCAGCTCTGCGTGGACACCCAGGGCTCTTTCTCCTGCTCCTGCGTGTGGCCAGGCACAGAGCTCGCTGCTGACGGTCGCTCGTGCGTTGAGAAGTCCGCAGCTTCTGAGTGCGCGAGCGGGTACAAAAAGAATCCCGCAGGGGAGTGCGTGAACGTGAACGAGTGCGCTGTTGATGACGGTCCCTGCGAGCAGGTGAGGAAAACAGTTCTCTGCTTGTCTCAGTTTGCGCGTCCTTGGGGTGGAATGCAGGCCCTTCCTGTCAGCAACTATCGCTAGCACAGCGAGGAACACAGAAAGGCTCCGGAACATGTCCTTTCGGGGTACAGGTCGTATTTCAGAAGAAGACTGCTGTAAGGCTGGATCACGCGTGTGGACACATTTCACTGCTATGGCTGCGACCATGTCTTTCTCAATTTGCAAAAGAGCCCGCTCGGCATCAGTGCAGTACGCTTGGCGAAGCTACTATGAATTGTATTTGTTCCGCTCTCTCCCGACAGCATTTTTTCGTAAATGTCTTGGCTACCCCAAGTCTCTGCAATGTGTCTGTACACGCCTTCGCTCTTTTATCCACGACAACCTTTATGTGTCTGCGTGCAGCTGTGCATGGACACTCCCGGATCCTTCACCTGCGCCTGCCCCTTCCCCGGCACCGTTCTTGCTGAGGACGGGAAGAGCTGCAAGGAGAGCGCGACCATCATGGCCGCCCAGGTTTCGATCCAAGAGAAGAAGAAGACCTGCAGCCAGAACAACGGAGGGTGCGAACAAGCGTGCACGATGGAGGGCGGAGAGGCCAAGTGCAGCTGCCTGCCCGGCTACTCTCTCCAGAACGGAAAGTGCATGAACGTCAATGAGTGCGCAGGCGATGATGTTCCGTGCGATCAGGTAGGGTAGCTCTGCGGGCTTTGTCCGTCTTGGATCTATTTTGTGCATCTGCAATGTCTACAGAATGTACGTGCGGATTCGGGGGCCTTTTGTGCGTCATCTTGCTATCCCTTGTATTCTGCGTGCTCAACTCTTCCCATCCTGTGCGGGTTGTTCTCTTCTTCATGTGGCCACATGCACCCTCCCTGGGACTTCCATGTTTCCCTCTTTTCTTTTCCCTGCAGCTCTGTATCGACACCCAGGGCTCCTTCACCTGCTCCTGCGTGTGGCCAGGCACCCAGCTGGCACCCAACGGCAGGGACTGCGTTGACAAGCCCTCCTCCGCCAGCTGCCCCAAGGGATACGAGAAGGACGCTTCTTCAGGAGAGTGTGTGGACGTGAACGAGTGCATGCAGACCCCCGAACCGTGCGAACAGGTCAGACAGAACCCCTAGCTCTGTTTCTCTATCTTTCTATCTGTCTGTTTACTTCTCTGACGGTCACTAGTACAGGATGGAAGGGGGTAAAGGGCAGTCAATTTTTTGCAGAGCCACGTCCAAGCACGAGAGGCAATCCTTTGCTTTGCGACGGACTCTCTGTTTATTGTATCTCTGCGTGCGTCAGACCTATGTCCTCATCTTCCCCTTTTTCTTTCTTTCTATTTGCAGCTGTGCATGAATACCCCTGGGTCCTATTCCTGCCAGTGCGTCTGGCCAGGCACCGTTCTTGCCGATGACGGGAAGACTTGCAGAGACGCCAGCAAGATGGTGTCGGAGGTCTTGTCTGCCTCGTGTAACAAAAACAATGGAGGATGCCAACAGATGTGCTCAGAGGAGGGCGGAGAGGTCCAGTGCGGGTGCAAGGACGGGTACATTCTCAAGGAGGGTGGGCGGTGCGTGAACGCCAACGAGTGCGCCGCCTCTCCGGAACCGTGCGAACAGGTCGGCATGCAAGTGTGCATGTTGCTTTTCAGTCTTCAGCCAGTCACATGCTCATGTTTCATGCACTTAAACCTCATCCTTCTGCACACATGTTTCTCCTGTTGGGCCCAACCCTCAGGGGTCGCTTGCGAGCAACTGCATCTGGCCTCTATTTTCCTTTTTTTTTCATTCCCATCTTCCCGATACGTGCATGCAGCTCTGCATCGACACAGAGGGATCCTTCGCTTGCGCCTGCGTCTGGCCCGGCACTCAACTCCAATCAGACGGGAAGAGTTGTGAGGTCCAGACGAGCGCCAACGACAAATGCCCCAAGGGATACGCAAAGAAGGAGACAGACGGTGAATGCGAGAACGTCAACGAGTGTGCCGCCGACGGAATGTGCGAGCAGGTCGGCAAGATGAGATGACTCTGATGAAACACGTGCCGATCAGACGGGTCAAGCTGAGTCTGAGAACTTTGACTTAATTTCTCTGGAAGGCTGGTTGGGTTGAGCGTAGACTTACCTTTATTTCTCTTCGTTTGCGTAAAGTCTCAGTCACTTCACCTCTTAAGTCACACCAACTTCCGAGACCTGCAAGATGAGAAACACTCCGACCGCCCGAATCCTGTTGTTTCACCTTCGTCTCTTCTCCTTCCTTCCTTTTGTCCCTGCAGCTCTGTATCGACACCCCGGGATCCTTCACCTGCTCTTGCATCTGGCCGGGCACAGTTCTGGCAGAGGACGGAAAGAGCTGCAACGAAGT
This sequence comes from Chromera velia, assembly GCA_018398765.1. Classification (NCBI taxonomy): domain Eukaryota; family Chromeraceae; genus Chromera; species Chromera velia. The sequence goes on along the minus strand of JAHBMJ010000309.1, from coordinate 15,874 downwards.
GGGACGACGTTAGGGCCCTCACTAGGAAAGAGAGAGAGAGAGAGGCATCGTGAGGGGTCGCATGTGAAACTAATAGGTGGGACTGAGAAAGTTACAGTAACGCTCTAAGAAATCCCACGAAACGAAACCCGCACATGCATGTAACGAAAGAGAACCGCATGCTTCTTGCATGCATCGCAGAATGAGACAAATATATATGAAGAGAAAAATTAAGAAGGAACCGGGTGCGTCCACCATCGAGATTGAAAGAAAGAAAGAAAGAAAGAAAGAAAGAAAGAAAGAAAAAGAGGGAAGGAAAGAAGGCCTCCTTTGGCTCTGTCTCGGCGGTTGCACAAGTGCAGGGGACAGGCAGTCGAAGGGAGAGTCTTTGCTTCTTCAAAAGTGAATACGAAAACTCCTCACAAAGCCTCGATTAAGGCTTCAGGTTCTTGCAGGTGTTTTCATCTCTCAACGATGGACGAGAGGGGTGAAAGAGGGCAGGGGCCAAAGATAGGACTGCCAAGCCAGCATGGAAAGGACCGAGTGAGGGGTGTTGCAGAGATGTACAGGTGGAAAGTTTGGGAGGGAGGTCATGGAGTAGGTGCATGAATGGAATCGTTGTATGAGAGAGGGGGCGGGGGGGGG
>JAHBMJ010000309.1:0-15226 GCA_018398765.1 Chromera velia | reverse complement strand
GGGGGCGGGGACAGAAAGAAAGTGTGGAAAAGAAAAACGTATGTGCCCATTGAACTATGAGGGAGGTGGGCGTGCAACATGGGTGCAAAAGAATTAATTCACAAGTTTCTGATGTTGTAGGGTGTCAGTTTTTTTGCAAGTGGGGCGGGTCCCACAAAAATTAACTAATCTGACCGACCCGATTATGCGTGATGGTCTTTTCTGTATTTCCAGACCTATTTCCGTTTTGCAACTGACTTGTATGTATTCACGATGGAGGCCTTAATACGGACAGACGTGCGTGCATCGACTTGGACCGCGCGTCTGTCAGTCTTGTTGCCTACTGCTGAACTCTTTCCGTTTCCCCCCCTTCATTATCCATGAGTAAATGCTCCCCTGACTGCTCGGTGCGCGTTCTTGGTAAAGAGAAGGCTGAAGAAGAGTTGCAGTACCTGCCAGTGTTACTAAGAATCGCTCCTTTTCTCATCTGCCCATACACGGGAACTTGCCTCAGTTGCTGCTGTGCTGCGGCCTTGTCGAGCGGCGACCCTCCGGAGGCGTTGCCCGACCTGCTGCTTTGGTTTGATAATTAATCAAATCATTAACTCGATCGAATAAAATGTTTATAAATGTTTGTACCTATAGGTTTGCACAAAGGGTCGTTTCGCGCTAAGCTTTATGAATTGGAAACTCATAATGATAACCTAACGATTACTCAAAGATAAAACAAATTCTTTTTAAAGTTATAAGCTTTTAGATAAATTTATGCGAAGAACAAACTTTTGTATATACACAAAACTATAATGAATGCTAGAATGAATGTTTATGATAAACAGTTTATATCAAACTATCATTACTAATTATTACTTAAAAGTTTCAAACCCTGCTTTGGAATGGAGTGAGCAGGTGATTGTCACTAATTGATTTGTTCAATGTGATCCGTTTCTGGTACAGGCTAGACCTGTACAGGCCGGCTAGGGCTAGGCGTATCACAGAGAAAAAAAAAGTTAAGCCCGTTCTCGTTTTCAAAGTTTTTTTTTTTGCCCAAAGCAGCCGGGCGATATTTCATGACAAACAACTGTTGTTCTAGTGTTGCATAGTAACTATTGTTTTAGTGTTGCACAAGTGTTGCTTAGGTGTTGTGAAAAAAAAAAGAAAATTGAGCCAATTTTGGTTTATTTTGAGTATTTTTTTTTTTTTTGCTGTCATACGCCCAAAGCTAGTGAAGAGGTCTGATGCATCTATATATGCTTTTCCTGGAAGCCGCACTGCGGCCACGTCTGATATTCTGGGGGCATTGACTTAAAGTTTGTTCCTAGCATCTGGCCTATCCGTCTTTCGTCTCTTCCTTCTGTCCTGTTTACTGCTCTGCCGATATTCGGCATTGGGGCGGGAGGCTAACCCTTCAAACATTAATGCAAATCCAAATTCTAATCCTAAGTGTGTTCACGGCTAAAAACTTTTTAAACCTAGTTTTAAACACTGATTTAACTATATGACTTTAAATAATTTTGTTATCGTGATTTTGATTAGGATTTTGAGTAGGTTTTAATTTGAGATCAAATTTTAAACTTTGAGTGAGTTAAAAGCTAGGTTAAAACTTAAAAAACTCGGATAAAAAGAAAATTAAAGTTGTTTCAAACTGTAGTTAAGTTCAAGTTTGAACATTCATCTCCTCAAAAATTATACAAAGGTTTTTGATCATATAAAGATCATGAGTCAATGATTGGTAACAAATCCACTTAAAAATTGATTAGTATGATTACCCGCCTTTTGAAAACTTATTACAAATCACCTTAGTAACCAATCATTTTCAAAATTAATTATCTACCAGTTAGGATTTGGGTTAGAATTTGTAACCAATTGGTTACATGTGTAGTAGTAATAAGACAAGCAATAGTCAAAATTATACTAAAAATTATATATGTTTGAAATCTCTCCCCCGCCCCCCTCCCCCCCGGCCCCCCTCCCTCCCTAGCTAGAGCAAAACATGTTATTAATAAATTGAATACTAGATTGAATAATACAAGTCCTAGTACAAGTCGTTCCATTTTTATAGAAAAAAACGGACAATGGTTTTTTATATTTTTTTATCAAAGAAAAACTTTTTCAAAAAGAAGTTATACAATCTTTTGTTCACTTGCTGCCTGATCGAATGAATCAATCCGCCAGCAAAGAAAACGGGATGCACGCGATCCTTTCATAGCAAGAGGCGTTGGCGAAAAATCTAGACCAATATCTGTTATGCCTTTCTCTCGATTTTTGAGTAACACAATAGTACCTTCGTAGAAAAACGCTTTCTCTGGTATCAGGTACCAATATCGTCAATTTTACCCAAAAGACATGCCGAACAAAGGATGCAAAGCCAACAATTGTAAGGATATGGTGGCGTTATTCTGCAAGAAACTGACAAAAAGGAAGTCAAAATCGCCCTCACAGTAAGGCATCATGAAGCCACGCCACTTTCTGAGAGGTGCATATGCAAGTCGCTCCTTCGCCTTCCAATGGGAACTCTTCAGCTGCAACCGTTGCCAGGGTATGTAAAGAAAATCCCTCAGCCGAATTTCAAGATCATAGGAGTCAGAACGGAAGGGAGCTCTGCGCACCTTAATTCCTCCGACATGTTTGACCCTCTGCAAGACCAACAAAGCTTGCTGGCGCATTTTCCACTCAGCGAGGTGTGACCGACTTTGTTCTGCTTGTATGGAGCAAATGGGTCGAAGCTTGTATCAGGAATCGCCATCTAGCGCTTCATGCCAAATTGAAAGCAAAACTTCCCCCACATAACGCGTGCTAGCACTGTGGCAGTCAGATTTGAGTCTAAGCCGGCTGTTTTCAGTATCGTACTTCCCCCCACTTAGTATATTTAACCAACCGGGGCTTTTTAAATGGTCCAATTCATCACTAAGGAAGTGCCAAACCTTCGTTTCCCCTTGTTGACCATTTTCTATAGAGAGACAGAGAACTGGCATTCCTTTATACCCGCTCACATTCTTGAACTCCCATCGCAAGCCTGGGCGTTTCGTCTTTCTCGGAAGCTGGTACGGCCTCGACGTAGACTTCAGTTAGATTGGCAAACCGGGTTCATCTTTGTACCCTATCGGGCACACAAGCATATCTGTTTTTCCAAAGTCTGGCAACTCTTCTATCCATAGTTCTTCCAGTCCTACAAATGTTTTTGACGGGCGCATAGCATTTTGAACCAATTAAATGGCTGCCTGCTCAATTTTCTTAAGGTCACGAGCAGACGGCGCTTTTCTCTTCAACTTTTTGCTTTCACTGCATGAGGCAATGGAATTGCAGTTCTTTCCTGTCGATATTGCGCGGAAAGAATGTGACCGAGGGATCACAGATCTTCGAACTGTTGGGGGAATTTTTTGGGAGAGAAGCAGCACGTGCTGAGCCAGTCAAGGAGGGGAAGATTATGTGACTACTATCTGCAGAAGACACATGCAAATGTAGGGCACACAATCTGCTTCTCGGCAGTTATACGAGATTTTTAGATAACCTGAGCCTGCTGGCTGTTGGAGGTAGGGATTCGACGGCTGTGAATTTAATTGGACATGCCGGATGTTAGACTTTTCTCCATCTACCTCTGCGACGTTTTCTTTCTGTACACCTTCTTCACAGTCCTCTTTGACTGTAGAGGCACTTTCAGTACTTCTATTCGCCTCCGATCGGTGGCGCCCCCCATCACTCCACGCGGACAGGATCTGAAAGATTTGTTTTCCTGCAGTTGGAAGACAAAATATGTTGAGTCTCCATTTCAGGAGCCTCGTTGAACAAAATTTTTTGTCTAGTAGGTTAGTGCCGGGAGGTGGCTCACAAAAATCTAAGCAAAAACCCGTGACCCCTGTTACGTCCCCTCTGTCTCCAGATATGACGCTTTAATTCCTTTACAAGCTCCTCGACCGAGATAAAATAGAAAAAACGACACCTCTCTGGGGTATTGGAGCTCTAGCTAGAGCTAGAAGCTTAGTGCTATCAGAGGAAGTTGTGCTGTAACTGTGGACTATGCTTCGTTTCTAGGGAGGTGTTATCAAAAACAAGTCAAAGTTATCCTCTTCATACGTCACGGACTCGGTTCGAACCATTTTATGTGAGTTCACGTGGGTAAATCGATATGCCTTACGGAAAGTAGCACTCTTTAACTGTAACCTTTTTCTAATCTCTCTGACCTCTACCAGCAAGGCAAACCTAATATCATATGGAAAGAATGAGGATGGAGCCTCATGGACCAAAACCCCTCCGTGGATGCTTTCAAAGAGCACTCTACACTTCTGAAGTGCTTACCACTCTACAAGGTGATTCCAGCTGAGTTGGGTCTGCAGAGTCCGAAGATCGCACAAGCGATACAAGTTTCTATGTGTCCTTGCATTCTGCCAGATAGTGTACAGAGACTGTCCAACGTGGCGCCCCCACACGTCGTTCTGCTCAAAGCTGCACCTCCTTTCTTTGGTATCATTTTTTCCGCTTAGGGTTATCTGCAGAAACGCCTGACCCCGAAGTCTGTCTAGTGAATTTCCTGGGAAAAGCCACATCCTCGGTAGATGTTGCGACCCCATTTTAAAGGAAATACAGACTATGAACATCCCTCCATACCCATGCACACCAGTGAAACACCAGGAGATCGAACGTTTTCCATTCTCCTGAGAGAGCCCTGCTGTTAATTTTACCTGCACAGGCAGCCACAAGTCCTCAGAACAACCGATGGGTCGTACCGCTAGATCTGCCTGGGCAAAGTGAGGAAGGGGTGACGCGGGTTCTTCAAGCCCCTCGAACTGATCGGCTGGGCAAAAGGTTTGGCGAAGCAGTGAAATTGCAGCTTGTTCCATTTCAAGACCCTGCTGGATGTTGACGAGTCTGAATGTCGCACCAAGATTCTGGGGACCTCCACCTCGCAGAATGTTCTTTTTGGGAGACGTGAGAGTAGGATCACGTTGGAAGGCTTTTGTTGTAAGAAATTGAATGGAAGAGCGCATGGATCCCTTTTGTGGACTGCATTTGATCAAAGAAGGCGAATAGATAACCCGTTGCACACTCAACAGGCCCAGCCTGATACTTTCTGTGAACGCGCACATTTTTTGGTCAGAGAATCCTCTTCTAGAGAAATAGATGTTTCTGTTTGAGATACGTGACAGCTTGCTGCATACTGTCAAAGATTGCGAGAAAAAAGTACGACCTACGCCCGTAAAGCTCTAAGCAGCTTTTATTATGCAGTGCCGAACCAGCTGGGAAGCATGCCTTCTTTCAGAGCAGGAAAGAACTCAGTACAAAGGAGCATTTAAATATTTACGGACACACGTTTCTTGAGCATCCGATGGGGAAACTGGTATATATATATATATATATATATATATATATACACCTGCTTTTGTCCGACTTCAAACCAGTTCGCAATTATGCTTTTTGATCGTGGACATGCTTATACTACTACTAGTCAAGCATAAACAGCGTTTCTGCACCTTTGTAATTAATATATTATATATGTCTGTCTTGTGACACTTGCGTATATATGAAGTAAATATATATCTAAAAATATATATACGGACATGTGCAGATATTAATATTAATTACAGTGAATGCGCGTGCGGAGCGGCACGAAGGAAAGTGCGAGGATGAAGTTTGTCGCCGGGTCTAGCTATAGAGTGTGGGTAAATACGATTCCAAGGTCCCGAAAAGTATCGGAGATTCGCATAAAAATTCTCTTTACTGCTCTCTATACACATGATTTTTAAGTCGACCGCTGCGTTAATGATAGTTAATGAACATCCGATAAGACACTTACTTATATTAACTTATATTTATCTGAGGGTGGGTGTGTCTTAGTACATATATCTTTCAGACTGTAAAACTTCAGTAAAACTTACATTTTTTAGATAAACTAATCGTTGCGTCACCCTAAGATTGCACACAGTCAGATTACATTTTTTTTTATTTTTCAGAGGGGCGCTTTAATCCCACTTCCGTTTATTTCTAGGTTCACGGTTCAACTTTTCCCCCCAACTTTTCTGTGATGCAGATGTTTAGAAACAATTTTGAGGCCTACTTTGAAGCTGATATACTACACGAAAATACAGACACCCAAAAATTAGTAGCTGGCTACTATGGCGTATACATGATAATCATGATAGTGTACTAAGTTGGAATCCCAAATCGGATTGCGTTCAATGTTTTACGTTGTTGCGATATATGGATGCATCAACCGTGCACACTGATGCCACGTGGATACTTTCTTGAAACAATTAACGAAGAAAACGCAACCAGAATTGTAGAAAGTGGAGAAGTACTCGGATTCACTATTCACTTGGCTTGCCGGCAGGCAACGTGCACTTCCAAAGACGCATGCATGCACCATCCATCTGGTTTTTTTGCTTTCTTCTTCGCATCAGCTAGACGAGGTAACTGCGCATACCCCTGCCTCCGCTCCTCAATCCCCTCTCGATCGGCAACTTAGGCGTGTTCACTCCTCCCCCCCCCCCCCCCCNCCTCGCCCTTACAAATCAGTCAGATCCCATATCAAGATCCAACACGTCCTCTTCGAAGCCGTTCACGTCTGCTCTGCCGTCGTGTCCGTGCCCCCCCTCTCCTGCTAAGTGGTGGATTGCATCCCCACTCACGGCTCCTGACTGGACTGAGGAAGCCTGCGGGAGTGACAAACTGCCATTGCCGGAAAAGCCCCCATTCATCGGAGCGTTCTGGCTGCTTCTGTGCGTCGACCTCGACCCAGACCCAGACAGGCTGCCTGGGTCTGTGGTAGACGAGGAAGACGCACATGAAGAGCCTGCAGAGGCAGAGGCACCCTGAGGAACCTTCAACGAGGAATTTCCCCGGGGCCGCTTGGCACCGCTTTCTTTCCCCTCTCTCCCTCCCGTACCCCCCCCCGCGTCTGTCTCCTGACTACTAGAGGGGGCCCCTGCCCGTCCCCTCTTTGCGGAACGCGGCAACGACTTCCTCTTCAAAGACGGCACTGATGCCTCCCCAGGGCCCCCCCCACCAGCACCCTCTTCTTCTCTTTCTCTCTTCCCCGACCCGAGATCGTCGTCAAGATCAGAGCAGTCAGAGATCTGAATCACCTCAGGCCCCCCATCCGGCTGCTGCTGCTGGGGGGGGGAGACGTTCCGACCAGCGTGGGCCTGCATGCATGCATGCATGAAGGAATTTTAATCAGAGACAGGAGTCAGGGGGACATTTTCAAAAAGGGAATTGTTCTCGTTTGATGCCGAATTAATTACAGCTTGCAGGAATCGAATTTCATGTCTGAGGAGAGACTGTGCCCCCCCGTCGGTCGTCAAGATATTAATAGCAAACCAGGTAGCCACCCAGCAATGGGAGCCGCATTCGATCAGGGAATTCGTTAATGATTTGAGAAAAGAATCCTTACAGACTGCTTGATTGATTGAAACAAAATTCGGATCTGAGAGGGGAAAGGAAAAAGAAGATCTTCCTTCCTTTCTCGTACTCACCTGTGGTTGTTGTCGGTTTACTCTCTGATCGGCTGCCTTTGCCTGCTGCTGGGTCAGCAGGCTGTTTCCCCCTTTGTCGGTGCGATTTCCACCACCACCCGCAGCACCAAAAAAAGCCCCTCCAGGTCCGCCAGACCCCTGCTGCAGGGTGCCAGGAGGCAAATTTTCTTGCAAACCCTTCTCAACCAACGAAACCCCACCACCCTTCCCAGACCGAAACTTTGGAATCCCCCCCGTTCCAGCCCCCTTGCCTGCTGCGGCTGCGGATGGAGCTGTAAGAGGAGCCTTGGGGGCGAAAAAGGAATCGAGGGGGCGGGTGGATCTCTGACGATTCTGTCGAATGTCCCTGATGCCTCCTCCCGTGGGGGCTGTGCGTGCCGTGCCTGCCTGTTGCTGTGCGGGCTGGGCTTTTCCTTTCGGCTGTGGGGCTGTTGGACGGAGGGGCCTTTGGGCATGAGACACGGCTGGTGCGGTTGTGGAGGCAAAAGCAGAGGCAGAGGAGGAAGAAGAGTGCAGAGGGGACGGGCCATCGTCCTTCTGTTCTTCTGAAGGGGAAGACGAGTTCGAACGAGGTTCTGTTCTGATCCTTTTCTGATGTGCTTGTGTTTGTGTTTGTGTCTGCACTGTCTGTGGGTCTCGACTCTGTGATTGCCCCATGGGCCTCTTCCCCCCCGCGTTTTCTGCCTCTGCCGCGCACGGGGGCTGCCGTTCCGGTTCCCCTGATGAGTCTGAATTGGCGGGTGCGGGTGCGGGGGGATCTGGTGCAGGAACAGGAAAGGAGGAGGCAGAGGCAGCCGCTGGGTCTGCGTCCTCGTGCGAAACCGGGGGGAGAGGAGCAGAGGCAGGCACAGAGACTGAGGACACAGGCTCAATGAGGGGTCTCCTTTCGATTCCTTCTCCTTCCCTTTCTCCTGCTGCACCTATACCCATTTCTTTGTCGTCATGCTCTCCTTCCCCTTCCCCTTCCTCTTGGTCGTTTCCTTGTTCCCCCCCCTTTCCCTTCTTTTCAGCTTTCCTCCTTTTTCTTTCTGCTCGGCGCTTCTCCAATATCATCTGTTTCTGTCTCTCTGCAGCCTCTCGGAGGTCCTGCAAACAAACACACACACGGAGAGAGAGCGTCCAGTTTGCTCGTCGTAATATCTCTCCCTGGTAACAAAAGCCCTCTTCCTCTCACCCACCATTAGGCTCTCCCACTCACCCACTGCGTCTCTCTCTCTGCGGAGAAGAACGAGAATGAGAGACGGTGCTTCGAGACGGGGATGGAGGGTGCGTGAGAAAAAAGCCAGGCAGGCAGGTACGCAGATATGCGTGAAGGGAGAAAAGAGGTCGAAAGAGAAAAAAAAACCGGCACTCAAACGAAATTCTACCCTGCTTCCCTCACCTTTTCTCCCTCGTCTGCCTGCGTGGCTGGTCTGTTCACGTTCAGAGTGGCCATTAACCCTTTTCTGTGGCCTTGTCCCGCCCCCTCCTTCTGACTCTTTGAACGCTGCACGACAAAGAGGAGAGAGAGAAGGGGCGGAGTTTTGGGAAGAGGCGCAAGAAAGAACAGCACATAGACTTTCGACGTCAGAGATGCGCAAAAGGGGACGAAGAAACAAGAGGGACACGGATGCATTAGTCCCCTCGGGCAAAACAAAACAGCCCGTCTCTTACTGACTTCTTTTTCTTCTTCTGCTTCTTCTTCTTGACGGGGAGCGGAGCTAAACTCACGCATTCTTTTTCTGACTGCCTGACAGACTGACCGCTTTGTATTCCTGAAAGGTCTCCTGGGCAATTTCGCGAAGACTTCGGGGCTGAAAGAATCGCAAAAATCGGAGTGAAAGGACAGACAGACCATTTGATAAGAAGGAAACCAATGATTCTGGGGGGAGGCTCAGAGGTAGAAAGAGGCCAGAAAGAAGAAAGAGCTGACGGGAGGGACACTTTGGCCTCAGCAAGGAGACGGGACAGGAAGCGAGAGAGACAGAAAGCTGGTCTGTGTGGGCAGAAAGAAAACGGCTGAATGGGCAGATTGGCGAATTGCGGGCCAAAGAGATTGCAGGCAAACAAGTGACAAAGGGCGAAAGAAACGTTAGCCGGTGAAGAATCATTTCTCCTCTCTTCTCGTTGTTGCTTTCCCCTTCATTTCTTGCTACAGCAAAAAAAGAACGGGGACGGACGCTTACTTAAAGGCAGCATGCATAGCCAGCCTCGCGGCAGAGCACAGTCGGTAATAGAACAGAAAAAGAGGGGGGCCTACCCTGAAGGAGGGGCCTCCGGATTTTTGGAGTTCCTCTCCGCATTTGGCCCTGTCTATTTCCGCGTTGAACCTCATCAGCGTGTCGCTGTGCAGTTTCTCCCTGGCATCTCTCTCCTTCTCTGGGATCGTTTTGAGGGCATCCTTCAGTCCGGCCTCGATCATCATCTGTTCGAGGTCCTTGTTACCCTTCTTTCCTTTCATCAGATGATACACCGGAATCCGTTTGGGCTGCTAGGGGGTGGCAAAGGAAGAAGAAGAAAAGCTGTCTCCATTTGTGTCTCTTTCGGATCCTTCTCATCTCTGAGTAAGTAATAGTAGTAGTAGTAGAAGTAGTAGTAGTGGAAGTATTAGTAGTAGTAGAAGCAGCAGCAGCAGCAGCAGCAGAAGAAGAAGAAGAAGAAGAAGAAGAAGAGAAGAAGAAGAAGAAGAAGAAGCAGAAGAAGAAGCAGAAACAGAAGAGGCCTCCCGGTGTGACTCACTGAAGTAACTTCGATTCTGCATCTCTCTTCAGGCTTGCACGTCTGATTCACTCTCTGCATGCCTCCCTGGATTGCGGCAGGCCAGTCTAACTACCCAGGCCTGTTTGCCCACCTTTCTACCCAGCTGCGGCCTTGTCTTTTCTACCTACAGCTCCCCGCCCACCTGCGACTGTGCTGTGATTGGCATATCCACAGGGTCCCTTGAGGAAGAGGAAGAGGAAGAAGAGGCACCAGATCTTCCATTGGCTGCTTGACGAGAGAACCTCTTGGACACCTGGGAAGGAGAGGAGAGCAAGGGGGGAGCGGACACTTTCGAAGAGAAGGAAAGACAAGGAGGAACGACAGAAGGTCAAGCGAAGGAGATGCAGGACGGAAGGGAGGCAGGAAACAAGGCACAGAGGAAGAAAGGAAGGAATGCCAAAAGCATCCCAGCGGAGTGGAAAGTGGCGGGCAGAAAAGAAGCGGGAGGGAAGAAGAGGAGGCAGTAGAGGTCCAGTCGAACGGATGCAGATTCCCCTCCGCCCACAGAACTCTGTAGGAAGTTCAGCGGTGCATGGGATAAACGGGGATACAGAGCTACAGAAATGCAGGGAGGGATCAAACAAGAGATAGCTGGAGACTGACGGGCGTATTTTCGAATTCTTCACTTGAAGCCTCTCTGAGAGCCTTCCTGACAAATTTTCGGAGTCGGCCTTCCCGAGTTTCCACCAGACTTTGGACTGCGCTATACAGGGCCTTCACCTCTTTCAATTTGCCCTGCAAACAAATTCATACAGAAATTTGGGCCGTACTGGGAAATCGAGATTATTTCGGTGTGTGAGAAAGAGCAGGGCATGCAGTCACTGACCGAGGCGCACTCTTTGTTGCAGGACGGGCAATTGTGCTTCTTCTCATTCGACAGAAAGAATTGGCGGATGCAGCTGGAACAAAATACGTGCCCGCAGTCCGTCACCGTGGGGACAGTGAAGAAGCCCTTACAAATTGGACACTTGAGATGGGACTCGAAGCGCTTCCAGAGCGAGAGGGGAGACTCTTCAACGCTCATCCTCACTCTCCCTTTCGGTTGCCGTCTCCTCCAGATTCCTTGGTCATCAAACAACAACGCAGACATGCACCAACACGCAGATAGACAAAAAGTGCACCCAGAACCTGCAATGTATTCTCCTTCAAGGGGGTGTCGGTGTCTGAGGCGGTTGTCTGAAGCGAAAGATGCTGCGTTTGATTAATAGACACCATATAGACACCTGTTAATATTGGCATGCATTTGACCGGCGTGTGCAATGATGCACTCCGCGCACGAATGCGCGCGAACTCAAGTTCGTTTTTTTTTTTTTAGTAGCTCCAAAAATCCAGCAATACCGTGCCAAAGTACGGGATTTTGACACTCATAAGTGAAAATAATTGTAAAAAATGCATAAAAATATCTGGAAAAAAAAAAAATGTGAAAGAAGTCTTTTAAAGATGTTGATCGAACTAATTTAGAAGGCAAAAGAGTTTATAAATTATAGTATTTTTTTTTATTACAATCATATATACAATGTATGTTTAAGAAAATATAAAAAAATATAATGTTATAGATGATAAAATGCATAGCTGGCTCATACGCCGCCGAGGCTTAATCATCCCCCCCCTTTCCCTAATCCTAATCCTAAAAATTACTGCATGTATATGGGAAGTTTTAAAAAATAAAATACTTAGTGAAATACAAATTTAAATAAATATTTTATCTAGTATTTACTAAGAACAAATTGTTGACTACGTATCATTGTAAGCACTAGCACAAAAACATAACAAGAACTGCATCTGAATGGCCCTGAATCGATATGATTGAGACATTTCTTCTCATGATTATCACTGATTTGTTTTCAATTCATATGAGGCACTGCTTAACGATGGGCGTCAGGAGGAGGGGCCAAAAAAGCCTAAATTGGAAAGACAATTGGACAGCTAGGCAGGAAGGCCAAAATGGGGAAGACAATCGGGCGGGCAGGAAGGTTACAAATGGGAAAGCATTGAGGCAGACAGAAAGGCTGCAATATGGAAGGCAGTTAGGCAGGTAAGAAGAGCAAAGTTTCGAACGGCAGTCAGGCAGGCAGAAAAGAACACAGGCTCGGCAGGTAGGGGCGTTGCTCCCTTTCACAGTTTGAAGACTGCGGCCTTAACGAAGATGCAAAGACCTACCTTTGTGAGAGTTGAGAAAGGACTCAGTCTGTGGTATAAAACAAACGTCTCCTGAAGGAAGGCAGTCAGGCAGGCAAGAAGGCTGAAGTTCCACCGGCAGTCAGTCAGACAGAGAAACCGAAACTGGGATGGCAGTTAGGCATTCTAGAAGGCCGAAATTCAGAAGACAGTCAGGCAGGCAGAGAGGCCGAAATTCGGAAGGCAGGCAGGCAGGCAAAGAGACCAAGATTCGGAAGGCAGTCAGGCAGGTATAGACGCCAAGATTCGGAAGGCAGTGAAGCAGGCAGAGAGGCCGAAATTTGGCAGGCAGCCAGGCATGCAGGCAGGTAGAGACGCTGAAATTTGGAAGACAATCGAGAAGCAGAGAAGCCAAAATTTAGAAGGCAGTCAGGCAGGCATAGACGCCAAGATTCGGAAGGCAGTGAGGCAGGCAGAGAGGCCGAAACTCAGAAGGCAGTCAGGCACTAGGTCAGGCATTCAAGAAGGTCGAAATTCGGAAGGCAGTGAGGCAGGCAGAGACGTCGAAATTTGGCAGGCAGCCACGCATTCTAGAAGGCTAAAATTCGGAAAGCAGTCAGGCAGGCAGAGAGACCAAAATTCGGAAGGCAGTCAGGCAGGCAGAGAGGCCAAAATTTGGAAGACAGTCAGGCAGGCATAGACGCTGAGATTTGGAAGGCAGTCAGGCAGGCAGAGAGGCCGAAATTTGGAAGACAGTCATGCCGGCAGAGAGGCCGAAACTTAGAAGGCAGTCACACAGGCAGAGAGGCCGAGATTCGGAAGGCAGTCAGGCAGGTAGAGAGCCGAGATTCGGAAAGCAGTCAAGCAGGCAGAGAAGCTGATATTCGGAAGGCAGTCAGGCAGGCAGAGAAGCCAAAACTGGGATAGCAGTCAGGCAGGCAGAGATGCTGAAAGTCAGAAGGTCTATAAGCTCCGTCCGCCAATCCGTCAGCTTCATCAGCCAGGCCCGTCAGCCCATAATCATCAGCTTGTAAGGTCTGTCAGTCCACTGTCGTCCACTGTCTGTCACTTGGCCTCAGCTCCGTCTGTCCATCAGGCTTCGATCAGCTAGGTCTTTCAGCTTCGTCCATCAGTTAGCCCCGTCAGTCTGTTAATTTGTCGGCTTGGTCTATCAGTCCATCACTAAGGCGCAAAAATTTAATGAGACGCAAGTATCCAAGCAACAAGAGACGGCGCGACTGGAGGTGGGCTTTGCCCCCCCCCGTCACAGGGAGCTGCCAGATTGATCACTCTAGAGCACCGTGCCAACAGTGCACACTCTGGTACGAATGAAAGAGTCGAGAAGAGGCCGTCCCTGGTTTGAATATGGTTGATGTCTTTAATGTCCCATCGACGCATATCCTGCTATGCTCCATTGAGACGGCTTGCAATGGACAGTGAATTCTCAGAGTCTCGCACACCGGGAATCTCAGAAGGGTTCGGCAAAAATTCATTACAAAGGGTCACATCCATGAAAAATTCATTCAGTAACGTCGCTGAGTAAGAAGCGATCAGGAAGAGAAGAAGTTCAGCTTGTAAAGGATTGCAGAGATATACAAACGCAGCTGCAGCCAGCTTCACATGGCTTCACCGCGAGGAGACGCGCGCACGAGATTTTTTTTTTGCCGGACCCGAAAAACAAATGTAGCCCCACGAAAGTGAGGAGAATTTATAAAATTTTGGCAAAGACAAAAAGCGGCTTTCCGAGGTCTCAAAAACGATACCATAGCTTTTTGATTAGAGAGCAGATTCATGCTCAGCGTCCCCGAGTTTCTTAAGTAAGGTATGATTAGATTGTGCTGGAAATGCGGGGTTTAGAATCAGGTGCGGTGCAGGTGCCGTCCTGAAAACTTATCTTGAACTTGTGAGGCCGGTGTCGGTTGGCTGCTGCCGGCAGTGCAGTGTGGGACCCCAGCCCCACGCCACAGGTTAGTGGCATACGCGCAGCGTACGCTTGGACATCGATAGCTATAACGCTCAATGCTCTGCATACTACAGTGCATAGAGCTTTTTAAATAGCTGCCAATAAAATTAACTATCAACTCTTTATAGTATAATTTGTACCTGAGGCCTGACATCAAGCACTCCACAATGCAGACAAGTCTTCTCTACAGTCGCCTCTCTGACAGTCTGTGCGTGTATGTTTTGTGGCTCTTCGCCGTCTCTTGTTATATGCATGCAGCCAAAATCATTCTGTCCATGTCGACCGATCAACTAGGAGAGGATCTCCTACGTCCAGTCAAACTCTTCTATAAGATCCAGAAAATTTTAATAGATTGTGATAGTCAGTTACTGTCAGTCAGTCAATATATTAACCTCAACATCTGGTCAGTTGCAGAATCAATCTTCTTCGTCATTGAAGTCTGATGCATGCAGCTTTTCAAACATGCACATATATATAATCATCTCTCTCTCTCTCTCTCTCTCTCTCTCTTTCTCTCTCTCTCGCTCTCTCCCTCTCGTATGTGTGTGTAACACTGTGTGTATGTACAGAGGTTTTGTGTGCTTTTGTCAACTCTCATTTAACAACGCTCATTTGCATGTATACTACAGACTGTGCGGCGGAAGTTGGGCCGGGTGCGGAACTAGGTGGTGGAACCCGGCAACACAGACATGCCAGCCCAGCCCTACATCAAGTGAAGCGGCAAGGGAGTCTGAGCTGTTACAGTGGTCAGGAGAGTCACCAGACACAGAGATGAGTCTGATGGTGGAAGATACAACAAGTACAGTTCCCTTCGATTCACTTAGAGACCGTCTTGGGACCAACGCTTCCACCAGCAGATGCGCTGGTAAGGAGACAACCCAAAAAAAGGACCACGTTCAAGCCTCGGTCAGTACTGTATTTTGACTGGACTTCTCAGACAAAGCTTTTCCTCTGAATCAAT